>CM064485.1:45356474-45625641 GCA_032716605.1 Paralithodes platypus
ACTCGTATAAAACAAGGGCTCTTAATTCATGTGGACGTAGAAAAGGTACACAGCCCACAACGGTAACACTAGATCCCAACCCTCGAACTTATAATGTGTTCCGGCGCACAAAAAAAAACCTATACCCTCCAGACGTTGAAATCTGCGATAGCGACGGGTATCCTATAACTCCGGGATAAATGCCACTACTACTACAGGCTGATGATCTCTGATACAGCCTGATGATATTCACAAAACAACATACAATTACGTTAATAAGGTATACAAGGAAAAAGATAGAAGAGCTTAATTAAATCACTGAATTATTTAATGCACACAAGAACAGAAGGTATAATTAAAGTTACTCTAAAACAATAATAAACTGTCACTGACTACTCCTATAGTTAAAGAAAGTGAATGAAAGTCCTAAAAGCATCGGACAGGAATCTTCTGAAGAAAGTACCTGCTGCTGCTTAAGATGATCGTATCGGATTTTGAAATCTTATATAAAGCAGGAACAAGCTATGACAAGATGTGAGGGACATACAGTGTTAACTGGCAACCAGTGAATAACGATAAATGTGCAATAGTATTATCTCCAACAACAAAAGAAGTACTTCTTCAGGCAACGCAAAAGCCTTCCTCGGGTTGTGCAACTCAACAACAACCAAGGTTTACAATCAACGTGAATCACAATGCTGTCATACATAAAATACGAGCTTATATTCCTAATCGGGTGTCTGCTAGGGCGAATAAAGTCTAGCATGGCGATGTACTAGGCTAGGAACAATGGCTGCGCAAGCGGTTCGTAAGCCTAGCGAGGTCCTTAAGGACTGTACGGCCAAATTCGTTAAAATGACGGGGTGCTCTCTTGAGAGATCCAGATCGCATAGTATCGGGTTCTCAGTCCTGGCGACCCTCTTCAAAGTCAAAGCAAAACGAGTCGTATCCAAGTGTTGGGTGGCCAGAGGCAAAAGCCCTCACTGCGCAAACACCCACAGTGCTTAAACTCACAAGGTAGCACAGTCAGAAAGACAACCTAGGTCTTCCCACGTATCCGTGCGAATTGTACAAGTTCCAACAAAACCTGGTACACATCGGAAATCACCAACAAACCCAATAGCCTCACCCTCAGTCTAGCATTAAATAGCGCAGCAGACAAACCAAGCAAAAGGTCGGGCGACACCGCGAGTGTGTCGAACCTCTACAGACAATAAAATTTTACCCCCTCCAAAACTGTCTAACTAAACATGGAATATCTGAGAGCTTCAGCATATAATACGATGGCCGATGTATGGAAATTGTGCAGAACAAAGGAACGTTATGATGTTAAATAGATTGGAAGAATGAGAGGTAAGAAGGTGAGAGAGAGAGAACGTGTTCTATAGGTAGAAGTCGGGGAGGACAGGTGGTAAGGGAGGTGTGAAGGGTATGCTGGTGCCAGGGCAAGCTCTGAAGAGAGTAAGCTCCTCGCGGACAGCCCAGGATCACACAAAGGCATGGTGGTGTCAGCCAATCACAGGCCCGCTACGTCACCAGGCAGCAGGCCTGCAGAAGGCGCCAGGCAACCACCAGGCCAACCCCTCAAACCGAGAAGAAAGACCACGCGGGCGAGAGACTCCTCAGGGAGGGAAGGAGGAGGGAAAGCAACACTCACTACCCCCACGCTGCTCGCTCGCTCTTCCTCTCAACTCTACACAACAATGCATCTTATATTCAACTCATGATATAAAATATATATAGTGCATTGTCACAGGCGCAAAATAAAGACCCACTTCTATACTGCCTGTGACATGACGATTCACAAGAAAGAAAGTACAACACTGTAGATAGACTGTAGCCCATTTCACTGCCCTGGCGAGCGCTAGTGGCTACTGGGAGGCGATTCTGCCAACGCTGGCAGGCGTCACAGTGTTAACTCGTGTAACACTCTTTGGTGATTCGTCCTCGATCATGGACATTTTAATGTTGTATTTTGTATGTCAAAATAAAATGTACAGTATGTGACTCCAGGTGTTGTTTTGCACCCAATTAATATTTATAGTTACTTTATTCATATAAGTTTCATTTACAATTTTACTTTACTCAAGTTTTACATGAAAATAAACACCATGTGAGGAAGAGCACTTTATTGACAACGTTTCGCATATAGCTTCATCAGGCCAATGCCATACACCAAAATATTTTTCCGGTCAACAATTTCTTTTCGGACGGAGAAGAGGGAGGAAAGAGGGCGGGAAAATTCATGCAGAGGTCAAGTGAATGGTGGAGTCAAGATTAATGGGCGGAGCTTTCCGTCTACTCTGTGTGTGTGTGTGTGTGTGTGAACGTATGAATATAGTAAAAAGAGAAGTTTAAACTAAATATGTATACAAATTACATACAAAGAGAAATAATAATCATCATAATAAAGTAATTTCAGTAAATTCAGTAATTTCAGTAATTACCTTATAGGTAATTACTGAAGCCATAGAACACTTAAATTCTGATCTAACTACTATCTCCAATTGGGGCAGAGAAAACCTTGTTACCTTTAATGCTTCCAAAACCCAATTTCTCATCTATCTACCCGTCAGGAACTCCCTGCGGACTATCCCTTATTCTTCAACAATACAAAAATTAATCCTCCATCTTCTCTCAATATTCTTGGTGTCTCTTTTTCTTCTGCTCTCAGTTGGAAGGACCATATTACCAGTCTTGCTAAGGCAGCCTCCCAGAAGCTGGGTGTGCTCAACCGCCTTAGGGGGTTCTTTACCCCTGCACAGCTTCTTGCTCTGTACAGGGGCATAGTGCGTCCTTGTATTGAGTATTGTTCACATGTGTGGGGAGGTTCCTCTTACACCGCTCTCCTAGACAAAATTGAAAGGAAGGCCTTTCGTATCATTAACTCCAGTCCACTCACCAACTCTCTGCAATCTTTCTCTCTTTGCCGCAATGTTGCATCTCTCTCGCTATTCTATCGCTACTATAATAATCAGTGTTCCTCAGAGCTTTCCCAGTGTATACCACCTCCTTTACATAAGGCACATGATACCCGTCTTGCAACACAATCCCACCCCTACTCTGTGCAACTCTCCAACCCAGAGTGAAACATTACTCTGTCTTTCTTCTATTCAACAGCTGAGCTCTGGAACTCTCTCCCAGAATCAGTCTTTCCCTCTTCCTATGACTTAGATTGCTTCGAGCTCCGTGTGTCCAGGCATTTTGGCTCGAACGTCCCTTGATTTTGGCCCTGTCACTCTTTCAACTTTGGCGGAGGCATTCGCTATAGGCAGTTCTGCCATTTGCCTCCCTCACTCACAAAACAAAAAAAATAAAAAACAAAAAAAATAGAGATTTAGATGTGACCTTAGTTCAGACAGCTGCTGTCATTATACTTATTCTCTCTCTCTCTCTCTCTCTCTCTCTCTCTCTCTCTCTCTCTCTCTCTCTCTCTCTCTCTCTCTCTCTCTTTGTTATCTTTATCTGTATTTGTTTTATGATCTTTATTATTAATATTTTTAGTATTGTTTTATTGTTATTATTACTATTGTTAATAATAATAATAATAATATTATTATTAGTAGTAGTAGTATTTTAGTCTGTATTTTTTTTCTTTGTATTAATATTAATGATGAGTGACGCTTTCTATAACTTTATGATTATTATTATTTTTCTTTGTATGTCATTTTTATATATATTTAGTTTAAACTTCTCTTTTTACTATAAGCATACGTTCACACACACACACACACACACACACACACACACACACACACACACACAGAGTAGACGGAAAGCTCCGCCCATTAATCTTGACTCCACCATTCACTTGACCTCTGCATGAATTTTCCCGCCCTCTTTCCTCCTCTCCCTCCCTCTTCTCCGTCCTAAATTAAATTGTTGACCGGAAAAATATTTTGGTGTATGGCATTGGCCTGAGCAAGCTATATGCAAAACGTTGTCAATAAAGTGCTATTCCTCAAATGGTGTAAATTTTAATTTTGTCTACTTTTCAAAGTATATTTTTATCAAGTTATAAATGTCTTGTTAACAGAGAAACAAATAAGTAATATGAATTAAATACTTTTTGGAAGAATAGATACAATAATTATGATGATTAAGCAATTTGAAGGACATAGTTCATGGAAGAACATATATGGGAAATATGCTGAAAATTATTATAATACTGTTATGGATATACAGATTGAAATATATACAAAGAAAATATAATAAGATATGTAGGCCTACCTAGAAAAACATACAAAACATATGAGACAAATATAAATATAAACATAAATATAATATATTAATTATTCTGAAACCACATATAAAACCTACAAAAAAGTATATGAGAAAAATATAAATAAAATCATAGTAATGAATATCATCGCTGAAATATATATAGAAAATAAATAATCATGTTAGAGGATTGTTAATATTGACACTCGTGTTGATCCGTGTTACACTCGTGTTGTTGTTGTTGTTGTTCCCTAAGCTGCCTGGCCGAACAGCCCCGAGTCCCTGAGGAAGGCCATGGCCACGATCGGGCTTTCCCACAGAGCTCTCATTGAGTGTAGATTGTGTTGTTGATGTAAGTGGTTGTGTGAAATGCAGTCTTCTATGATGTGTTTGATGGTATGGGGGGTGCTGTGTTACATCCCGGGCAGGTGTCGACGACGGAGTCATCCAGTCTCTTCTGATAGCTCAGAAGAGCTGGATGGTGTCCGCATCTCAGCCTGGCCAGGTGGACTCTGTCCTCGCGAGGAAGGGAGGATTCGGAAGGATGGATTTCGGGAGGTCGCGCTTGCAGCTGCGTGTTGTCTATGAGTAGTGGATGGATCGCCGAGAGATATGAGTATGGATGTGCTTCTGGAAGTTGGTTTGGGGTGGGCAGGGAGGGAGAGAGGACAGTATTTGTGTGTGATACCGTGTGCTGGGTGTTGTTTTGATATTTGTTGGTGTCTGTGGGTGTGTTGCTATGTAGTGTAGTGGGTGGTTTGGGTACGTAGATTCTGCTGCCAGAAATTGGGTGCCTCTCATGTCCAGATGGTCTTTGACTTTGAGGATTTTGGTTTCTTGATGTAGGTGATCTGTGGGTGTAGTAGCTGTGCAGCCTGTAATGATTTTTAGGTCTTTGTTTTGCATAGTCTGTAAGGTCGTGTGATGTGTTTCAGCTAGGTTAGAAGCCCAGGCTGGGTTTGCGTATTCCATCACTGATCTTATGTATTGTTTATAAACTGTGGTGGTGGTTTCTTTGTTGTGTCCAAATTTTGTGTGAGCAAGTGACCGGAGGGCGTTAAGTCTGGGTGTCAAGTCTGGGTGTCAGTTTCTTTTTCGTGTTTGTGGTGTGCTGTTTGAATGTCATATGAGTATCATATGTTACTCCTAGGATTTTGGTGTGTGTGTATGTGTTAGGGGTGTGTTGTTTATGGTGAGTCGAGGGATGTATTCGCGTTCTCTTGTCCAGCTTGTGAGCAGGGTTGCGGTGGATTTGGCTGGGGCTAGATTAAGTCTGTTTGTAGTGCACCAGCCATGTAGTGTGTTGAGATAGTGTTGAAGGAGATCTGTTGCTGTGTTTGGGTCGTGGTGTGTGCATGTGAGTGTTATGTCGTGTGCATAGGAGGCTAAGTTTATTTGGGGTGTATTGGGTATCCAGCCACCTTTTTGTGTTGTTGTGCATGTTTGTGTTGTAGATTTTGTTTGTTAGGCTGTGGCGGGGGATGGCATCGAAGGCTTTACTAATGTCGAGTGTGGCTAGTAGTGATCTGGTGGTGGTCTAGCTGAGTTGATGCCGTCAAAAACTCTTTGTGTAAGGTCTGTGAGAGGAGTGTTTGTGGAGTGCAGTGGCCTGAAGCCATGTTGTGTTGGAGCTAGGGGTAGGTCGGGTGTAATTAGTTGTAGTACAAGGCGTTCCATGACTTTGGAGGGGTGCAAAGGAGTGTGATGGGGCGGTGTGAAGAGGGTAGCGTGGGGTCTTTGTTGGGTTTGGGTAATGTGAGATAATACCATGCTTCCAAATGTCTGGTATTCTGTTGTGTGAATAACTGTAGTTTGATATGTTAGTGAGTGCTTGTATGTCTTGTGGTTTCAGGTGTCTGAGGTGTATGTTGCTTATGTTGTCTAGGCCACAGGCGGGTGAGTGCTTGAGATTGTTGATGATGTGCTTTGTCTGGTGATTGGTGAACGGTGTATAGTCAGGGTCTGTGGGGAATTGTCTCTTACGTCGGACGTCACGTCGGTCGTCATTGTGGGGTTTTAGGTGGCTGACACGTGAGAAGTGATTGATGAGAGTGTTTGCTTGTTGTTTACATGAAGGAGTAGAGTCTGTTGCTGTGATTGCTGCATGTGATTGTGTTGTGTTGCTGTTGGAAAGTGTGATGCTGTTTAGTGTTTTGTAGAGTTTTTTTGGGGTTTGTTCTGTGATCAAGTGTTTGTAGGAAGTTATTCCAATTTAGTATTTGTTCTTGTATTTTGTTGTTAGTCTGGGTGTTGGAGTGCTTGGATTTGTTGTGTGATGTCTTGTGTGTGGGGTGCTGGGGAGTGTTTCAGTATGTCGCGTTGTCTGATGAGGTTTTGAATTTCAACACTCGTGTTGATCCGTGTTACACTCGTCGTGACTCGTGTTGACTCGTACCGACTCTTTGTTTTCGTACCCTGGAATTTGACCGTTAATTTTCAAATTTATGCCACTCGTGTTGGGTTCGTGTTCACTCGTGATGACTCTCCGTTATTCGTGCGGACTCTTGAATGAACACGTGTTGACTTGTATTGACTCGTGTTACACTCGTGTTGACTCGGGATCGGTTACTACTTGTGTACTAATCGGCCTCCAGCAACGCCGATAATCGACGAGTGTCACTCGTGTTGGACTCAGGCACCGACTCGTCTATGTGTGAACCAGGCTTAAGTAACACCTGCATAGATCATATGGGTGGATTATCAGATATATTTTGTTGAGTAGCATATGTTGGCAATATGAAATTCTGTGACTATAGAATACTATTGCGGATGATACTATGTGTTTTGCTTAGTCGAAAGAAGGATATTGGTAGGCTCTTGAGTGACTGCATAGGAAATGTGTAACACTGTGTCTAACAGATATATAGATTAAGATTAAAGATCAACTATTTAACCCGGGGAGCGTGATAGGCCTCACAGAAGGGTCTGTATAGCGGATGCAATAGGCCTAACGGAATTGTCTTGTATAATGTATGCTATATGCCTCACAGGAGAAAGCACATGAATTTTGAAGTCTTATATATCGCTTGACAGGCGTTCATAGAAAGCAATATGTGATTAGGTGGCATATTCATCTTCTACTAATTCCTTCCTTCTCCCTACATATGTCACCCTACCATCCATACCTTTCCTTCCCCCCCCCCCCACTTCCCCCATCCTCGATTATTGGCTATTTTTGCTCTTATATTTTGTAATTAATCCCTTATTTCTATACAAAATATGGTAAGTCACGGTCCTCCACACCCCCTTCCCCCTTTCAAATGCGCAAAAAAATGACAGGCATTGCTCAGTGCCTCCAGAGACCTTGCAGAGGCAGGATGTTGCTCACTCTCTCTCCTGCCTCCATCCACCCTATCCACCTACAAATGTACTTTTCTCAATAGATATTTGCTGTTTACACCTATTTTCTGCTCTTCACTGTTCACATGTTCATCAGTTAAGTAAAATATATGCACATGGAGCAGAAATAATGCTTTACATGGTAAATATATCAAATTCTGTCAGAATCTAAGGCAATAAATTTGCATACACAGGCATTTCAAATACATGAATGGCTCTTTCCACGGGTTAATAGCAATAAATATTATTGGATTAACTTTTCTTCGTAGTCACATTTACTGGCTGAATGCAGCGTTCCTTCCAGCATACAACACTAAAAAACAAAAACTAAATGAACCAGTGCCTGAGAAATGGATGTAACATATGATTAGGTGGCATGTCTCCTTACCATCACCTCCTCTCTTCCCCTTACATGTGTCTCACCCCCTTTCTCCCTAAACTTCGCCCCTCCTTCTTTATTCTACTTGATCCCTCCACCACTCCCTATAGTTCCCACCCTCAGGTACCCCTTCTACCTATTCCTTAAATCTTACGCATTATACTGGGGATTGTCATGTACACCTTTTATATTTGTATGAATCATACCATTGGAAACAACATGCATATCCTTTATCAGGAGGTAATATGGGAGCAGTCATAATACATTAAAGATATGTTGGGTAGCAAATAGACGGGCTTTTACCTTGCAGTCCATAACATAATAATATTATTAGGTTTAGGCATGCTTGATCATGGAAACACTCACCCACCAAAACACCCACCCACCAAATCACCCACCTACCCCCAAAAAAAAAAACACCTACCAAATCACCCACCCACCAAAACACTCACCAAGCAAAACACCCACCCACCAAAACACCCACCCACAAAAACACCCACCCAACAATACCCCCACCCACCAAATCTCCCACCCACCAAAACACCCACCCACCAAAACCCCCACCCATCAAAACACCCACCACCAAAACACCCACCCACCACCCACCCACCAAACCACCCACCCACCAAAGCACCCACCCACCAAAACACTCACCCATCAAAACACTCAACCACCAAAACACCTACCCACCAAAAGACCCACCCACCGAAACATCCACCCACCAAAACACTCACTTAACAAAATACTCACCCACCAAAACACCGACCCCCCAAAACACTCACTTAACAAAATACTCACCCACCGAAAGACTCACCCACCAGAACACTCACCCACCAAAACACCCACCCACCAAAACACTCACTAAACAAAATACTCACCCACCAAAACACCGACCCACCAAAACACCCACCCACCAATACACTCACTAAACAAAATACTCACCCACCAAAACACCGACCCACCAAAACACCCATCCCCCAAAACACCCACCAAAACACCCAGCCTTCCATGTACCCCAAGCAGGCAAGCTGGGCGAAGCAAGAGAAACATTAGCGGAGAGGAAGAAGGATGCTAACCACATTGTGTGTCACAGTTACTGTCTCCATAATTTGTTTTGATGAACGCTGGCAAAGAAGAGAGGAAGCAAGAAAGAGGTGGGGGTGGAACAAGTCCAGAGAAGGGTGACAATTATGAGGACAAGTACTTAAAAGAGGACAGGTTATGCACATAGGAAGAAGAGAAGACATGGTTGTAGAAGTCGGATTTTTTTTTTAAGAAGATGTGCGTGGAAGGATATTACAGGTTGAAGTTAAAATATTTGTAAAGGTATAAAGACAGTTGTGTGTAGAGGATCAAATGTAAATAACATTTACTTTAATATATAGTAAACATAGGCTGTCTATGGTGATGATTGTCCGCCATATGACACTGTTGTGAGGTGGAAAAGGAATTTCCTTTATTTTATCATGGATTTTCCGGGCACTGTAACCCTTCAAATGCAGGAACTTAATCACGCTGCGAGCCTCAATCTTCTCCATCTTGCAGGTTACTGACATCTAGCATCACCTGTAAAGTAAGTAAACGAACTTAGGAGAACATTTGTTGCACCGCATGCGCATAAGGACCAATCATTACACTGACTCATCGACATAGCTCAATAACTTCCGGGTGATAAATAAAACTTTACGATGTCTCGATGTCTCCTCGTAAGTATGGAGCTTTTATAAGCATGGATAAAAGTAATGGTCTTCAATTCTCTCAGTGATGCATCTGACAATCATTATGTTGTACAGTTGGTCAAAGTTCCAGCTGACCCACCCTCGCTCTGGGGCTCGCAGAATTATCTGGCAATACTGGTGTAGGAAGGAGGTGTGTCTTACGAAGATTGGGATAAGTAGATCTGATTTTCGCTATATGATTGTTAGAACATATACTAAACAAGGGAAAGTAAGCCTATCTCAAATAAAAATGCATACGTCGCTATGTATGATCCCGAACATTCACCCAAAGCTCGTAGATTTGCTTAAATATTCAAGTTATTATATCCACTGATTGGCAACGCATATAAAACCTGCTGGCTGCCACAACATACTTTACTCGATTTTATAAGAATACATTTTTCTGTTTTATTGGTGGCTGCCTAATGAAGGAGCATTTAGTCTTCACAACGTGAACATTACATAGTCTAATTTGCAGTAATATACTGGACAGACACAGGTAACACATTAATGGCAAGTTGTATCCCTGCACCACTACACCAGTATTGCCAGCTAATTCTGCGAGCCCCAGAGCGAGGGTGGGTCAGCTGGAACTTTGACCAACTGTACATCTGAAGAAAAAAACAGTATTCTACTAGACAGAGCAATCTGCTACACCTTACTGAATCTGGAAGTACGTTTCTCAGCCACTATGTCCGATGACTGGCCATGGCATCCTTTGCAAGGGTTAACAAAAACTAATATTGAACAAAACTAATAAATATTTAGCTACCGAATGCTGATAAACCTGCAAAGAACACACTAGCAGGGATCTAATGAGAGAGAGTGAGAGATGGTGGGAAAATGTGGTTGGAATGTCGGGGAGGTGATTATGATTGATGATGCTGTTGAAGGATGAAGATATTTATGTCGGAGGAAGGAAGACCGAAGACAGATGGGAACTGTAGAAAAGCCAAGGTAAACAAAACTTACTGATAGAAATAGGGTTGACAAAATATATAAAATATATAAAAATAGAAATTATTTAATGAAAGAGATGGTTTGGTAGGAAATGTAAGTTTGAACAGATCAAACCAAATATTGTTTTTGCTCTAAAGCAGTTACGTTTTCAAACCATTATAAATTATATTTATTGCAACGTAGGCTTTTCATAGCCCGTAGATATAATTGTTCAACATTATGAAGTCACAAGGTCTTTTTGCAAGTGATGAGTCAGATGCGGTGAATTGTACAACTGGCTCGGTTGTTGTATGGTATTATTGTGGGATGGATAAACTACCACGACACACGAACAAAAGGATGGTTAATATAAGACACAAATAGGCTGGCAGAATAAATAATAGCCTGTCTGTGATCTCAACCCTCACCGTATCACAGCATCATTATCGCTCACCTGCAGAGATATATCACCAATCCAGAACAGCCTGGGGTTTCCAGGGAAACCTATTATATGATGGTCATCACATGTTACAGTGGGTGTATACATTACCAATCATACAGTCATATACATTGGATGTTATATGATCTCCATATTATTATTCGTATTGATCTGAGTAATTTCTCCTAATACGCGGTAACATTTGTTGGTTCCAAAACAGATACAGTTGTATTACTGTATCAAAACTGATATGCTGTACAGTGTGAGATTATCATCTTTATTTCATTTAAGAATGCCTTAAAAATTTTGAATTCCATGCAGAGCATCTTAATAATATGCATTATGAATGTTAGCAAACAGGTTGACCTTTATGATGTGTCTGAAAATTAAACAATTTAATTTTCATTTAATTAAAGTACAAATAACTCGGCAAATTTTATGAAGTTTACATAAATAGTAAACAAAAATATCATATTTACTCTTCATTGAACTATCTCTCCAGAATGGAATAATTTTTAATTCCGTTGCTGGGAACCCTCTGAGAGTGCTTGTTTTACTGCTGTCCGCAATAAGGAGGAAGGATTCAAACAGTACCATGTGCATCAAACTTGAGAATATCATTTGTCCTATGTTTCTGCCCAAAATCAAGCCAAATTTGTTCTTCGACTCGCCAAACACTCCTTCATCAACAATAAATGCACTTAACCATCCAACTCGAGCTCTACCCAAGCTTTCTGGTTTCTAACCAAAAACCTCTCCGACAATAATCTTTCCCTCCCCTTTTCTACTCTGATGGTACTACCATAATTACTTCCTCT
This sequence comes from Paralithodes platypus, assembly GCA_032716605.1. Classification (NCBI taxonomy): domain Eukaryota; kingdom Metazoa; phylum Arthropoda; class Malacostraca; order Decapoda; family Lithodidae; genus Paralithodes; species Paralithodes platypus. The sequence goes on from CM064485.1 coordinate 45,368,307, forward strand.
GACAAAGCTGAAATCTTTGCTCATACTTTTGCTAAAAACTGGTGATTCTGGTGCTCTTCCTCCATTTCCACCCATCACTCTCCTACTTATGCCTAATATCCTATTAACTTCGAAAAATTTACAATCTACCACTCTGGGTGTAATACTAAAAAGGCGTATGGACTGGATGGTGTTCCTGCTGTTGCATTAAAAAACTGCTGAATCCCTCCCTAGGCAAACACGACCGTCTCTGTCTCTCCTCTAACGTCTTCCTTTCTTGCTGGAAATTTACTCTCATTCAACCTGTCTCAAAGAAGGGTGACTGTTCTCAATTCTCCAACAATTGTTCAATTGCTCTAATTTCTTGCATCTCCAAACACTTTGAAACAATTCTTACTTCAAACTTTGTATGAGCATTTCTCTTCTTATAATCTACTCTCAGATCGCTAGTATGGCTTCCTTAGGGTTCGTACTACTGGTGATCTTTATTTATATCTTACTAACTCCTCGTCATCCTCCATTCAGGACTTCGGTGAGACATTTTTTATTACGCTATAGACATATTGAAGGCTTTCGATAGAGTCTGGCACTAATCTCTAATTTCCAAACTACCCTCCTTCAGTTGGTATCCCTACATCTGTTATCTATAATTTCCTTTCTGTATGTTCCAAGGCTGCAGTTGTGGTCGGCCATTGTGTATTTCCTCAACCTATCGACTCCGGTTGTTACGACCGGGGCTCGTATAAAACAAGGGCTTTTAATCATTGGGGAAAGCACACAGCCACAACGGTAACACTAGATCCAACCCCTGAACTTATAATGCCGGCACACAAAAACACCTATACCCTCCAGAGTTAAATCTGCGATAACGGGGTATCCTATAACTCAGTACAAGTGCACTACTACTACAGGCTGATGATCTCTGATACAGCCTGATCACAACAACATACAATTACGTTAATAAGGTATACTAGGAAAAGATAGAGATCTTAATTAAATCACTGCAATGATTTAATGCAAACTAGAAGAAGGTATATTTAAAGTTACTCTAAACAATAATGAACTGTCACTCCTATACTAAAGAAAGTGAACGAAAGTCTCAAAGCATCGAGCAGGAATCTTCTGAAGAAAGTCTGATGCTGGGCTAAGATGATCGTATCGGATTTTGAACTGTTATATAAAGCAGGATCAATATAGGACAAGTGTAGAGACAAACAGTGTCAACTGACACAGGAATAACGATAAATGCACACTAGTATTATCTCCAACAACAAAAGAAGTCCTTCGTCAGGGAACTCAAAAAACCTGCTCAGGTTGTGCAACTCAACAACAACCAAGGCTTACAGTCAACGTGAATAAGAATGCTACATACATAACATAAGAGCTTATAATTCTAAACGGGTGTCTGCTAGGCTAATAAAGTCTAGCTGGGATGTCGTAGGCTAGGAAACAATGGCTGAGCAAGCGGCTCGTAGCCTAGCGAGGTCCTTAAGACTGTGCAGCCAAATTACGTTAATTGACGGGGTGCTCTCTTGAGAGATCCAGATCGCTCGTATCTGGTTCTCTCCTGTCGATCCTCTCAAAGTCAAAACAAAACGAGTTAGCACAGTGCTGGGTGGCAGAGGCAAAAGCCCTCACTCGCAGCACAGTGCTAAACTCACAAGGTACACAGTCAGAAAGACCACCTAGGCTTCCCACGTCTCCGTTGCGATTGTACAGGTTTAGCAAAACCTGTTACATATCGGAAATCACAACACAAGTAGCCTCACCCCAGTCTAGCATTAAATAGCCCAGCAGACAGCCAAGGAATAGGCAGGGAGACACCGTGAGTGTGTCGAACCTCTACAGACAAAATGGTATCCCCTCCAAAATGCCTAACTAAACATATAATATCTGAGAGCTTCAGCATATAATACGATGGCCGATGTATGAAATCGTGGAGAACCAAAGGGGAGTTACGATATTAAATAGATTGAAAGAATGAGAGGTAAGAAGTTGAGAGAGAGAGAAAGTGTTCTGTAGGTAGAAGTCGGGAGACAGGTAGCAAGGGGACATGTGAAGGGTATGCTGGTCAAACAAGCTCTGAAGAGAATAGCTCCTCGGGACCCCTCCAGGATCACACACAAAGGCATGGTGGTCAGCCAATCACAGGCCGCTACGTCACCAGGCAGTAGGCCTGCAGAAGGCGCCAGGAACCACCAGCCAATCAAAACCGAGAGAAAAGACCACGCGGGCGAGCAACTCCTCCGGGAGTACAAAGTACAAAGGAGTACAAAGGAAATCAAGCAACAACAGATCTAGTGACCCTTCTAGGCTGCTTGTCCTCCAAAACACTGAGGATCAAGTGTCCAAACAGTGGTTTAGAGTGGGTAAGGGAACATTGGAAAGGGAACTACTGCCCTGCCACTAACGTGGCAGGACTAGGAAGTTAGTAGGGGACATATGGGTTAGTAACTGAGGGGAGGATAAAGTTATTCATTTACAAACGCAGTCAGTCGCGGGTTTGATGCGAGATATTTGTCTAGGCAGAATTTAAATGAATCAACGGTGCTGCAGTCTATAACGTCTCGGGGAAGCCCATTCCACAAGTTGACAACTCGATTGAAGAAGAAATTCTTAGATTCGTGCGAGTTAAAAGATTTACCAATAATTTTGCAACCGTTTCCCCGCGTGTAATTAGATTGGTCGATAGTGAAGTACTTATTACAGTTCATATTGTCGATGCCTTTGATGATTTTGAACACTTGAATTAAGTCACCTCTTAATCTGCGCTGGGTTAAAGGAAATAGATTTAATTCTCTAAGACGCTCTTCGTATGGTTTGTTCTTTAGGCTAGGTATCATTTTGGTAACTCTACGTTGAACTCGTTCTAGCTTGTTTATATCTTTTTGGTAATAAGGGCACCAGGATTGAACGCAGTATTCCAGAAGAGGGCGGACTAAGGAATTGTAAAGGGTTAGGATAACTTCTTTGGATTTATGCTCAAATGACCTGCCTATAAAGCCAATTATTTTGTTTGCCTTCTTAACAACTTCTGAACATTGTTGACTCGGTTTTAGGTTACTCGATATTGTTACTCCCAGATCAGTTTCTCTGTTTACATTCTTAAGCTGAGTGCCATTCATCGAATAGTTTGCTTTCTCATTTAGGTATCCGACATGTAGTACTTTACATTTATCCGCATTGAAACTCATTTGCCAAATTTGGGCCCAACATGACAATTTATCTAGATTGTGTTGCATATCGTCAACTTGTTCTTTTGAGAGTACGCTATTTGCAATTTTTGTATCGTCAGCAAATTTTGAGATTGTGCAGGTGAGACCCTCATCTATGTCGTTGATGTAAATTAGAAAGAGAATTGGTCCTAGTACCGATTCCTGGGGTACCCCGGTACTTACATTGGTCCATTTAGATGCCTTACCGTTTATGACTACCCTTTGCTTTCTGTTGCTGAGCCAATTTTCTATCCATTTCAACACACCGTCTTGTATTCCATGCGCTTTTAGTTTTAGCAGTAAACGTTTGTGGGGAACTTTGTCAAAGGCCTTTTGAAAATCAAGGTATATAAGGGAGGGAGGAGGGAGGAGGAGGAAAAGCAACACTCACCTCCCCCACCCTGCTCGCTCGCTCTCTCTCTCTCCTTCACTACAATGCATCTTATGTTCAACTCATGATATAAATTATAATGCATTGTCACTGGCGAAAATAAAGACCACTTCTATACTGCCTGTGACATGACGATTCACAAGAAAGAAAGTACAACATTGTAGATAGACTGTAGCCCATTTCACTGCCCTGGCGAGCGCTAGTGACTACCGGGAAGCGATTCTGCCAACGCTGGCAGGCGTCACACCCCGCCCAAGATATAGGACACTCAACATTAGGCGAGCACGATATCTGACAAGGCAGAATGCCGACAAGACCCGTCACACATAGCCACTCCACCAGAAATGAAATTCAAAGCTCAAGTCTTACATAAAACAACATATCAACATAAAGAAAATCTTATAACCCCTCCCAAACATAATAGTATAATTTAGCCTACTATGCTCCCTGAGCGAGCTTTACAGAGCCCAGCCTCCTAAGTGAAAGACAGGTTCAACTTAGGACTTTAGCTATAATATTGGCAACTTACAATTAACTATCAAAAGAAAGAGTTTTTATGTGATTTTTTTTATTTAATTTTAATGTTGTTTTTGGCGGCTGCTCTACAGGGGCAAGCCTAGTTTTTCTCCACTCTCAACACACACTGACTGAACGGCGAGGGTTCTCCTGCAAACAGACTCTCCCATTACAAACAATCAGCCAAAACATTATCAGTGCCCTTAGCATGCCACACATCCAACTTGTGTTCCGGCAGCACAACAACACCTGACACTGATAAACTGCCCAGTTCATCACAAGACTGGCACTTCTCTTCGCTCTTTCTGGCAACGGGGCCTGCCAATAACGTTTCTCTAGTTCTACCTTCGTGATAGGCGATGCAGCCCAGAGGTGGTCTATGGTGTCGTCAACTCTCGATAAGGTATAGGCGTCTGTCAGGGATAATGCACACACACTCTCGCAATCAACACACTCACTGATCTTGCCACTTAACACAGGTTGCAAAGTTACAGGCAACGACCACTCACGACATTCCTTATCCCTCAGACCCTTGGGCAATGGATAGGTGTCTGTCAGGGATAATGCACACACACTGATCTTGCCACTTAACACAGGTTGCAAAGATACAGGCAGCGACCACTCACAACATTCCTTATCCCTCAGACCCTTCGTCAACACATAATCCAGCTCTGCTTGCACCACAGGCTGTCGAGCAGGATTTATACGGTAGGGAATTAAACTGACCCTTGCACTATCTCCAGCCTGCATGTCGGATTCTACCCCGTACATCAGGCCTGGAGAAGCAACAAATATGCGGATGCACAGCCACAGCCTAGTAAACAACTTATCTCGCAGAACAACAATCCTAGTGCCCTCCCACAACCCAGCCGAGACCGCAGCTTCTAACCTGTAGTCTCCCTCCTTCTCCACCTACGTCCCTAGAACAGCCAGGTCATGAGAGGGACAATCAGTACCATCTGTGCAGTCACTCCCATAGTTCACAATTGCTAAGGCTTCCCCACCGATACCGTACATGCGCACCCCCGCATTCCTTACGACTACATCTGCCTGCGCAGCATCACCGCTTTTAGCGACATGGCAAGATACAGTCGGTCTATGGTAGGGCTGTTGCATTCGACTAGAGCAGCATTGGGAGGCTATGCGACGACCGGGCACTTCTATGCCACAGCCAACCTTACCAATCTGCTCAAAGTCCTCCTTTTGACCACCACCCTTGGCAGCCATGGGTCGACCTTGACCTGACAACCATGTCCAAGCCTCGTCGTCCACCTTGAACCACCGCAACAACGAGGCTAACGGTCTCCCAACATTCATGTGACCTGCCCGCGGAACATCTTGCACTACCTGAGTTGTGAGGCTCGGGTGCTCGGCACGACCAGTGGGGTATGAACCGAGCTGGTGCTGGAGCGCTGCACACTGCTGCTCAGGCAGGTGCTCTAGCGCTTCCACAGCCACCAGACTCGTGTCCCCCGCCCACTGCTCCGCCGAGATATGACAATCCCTACTCTCCTCCACCTGTGCCCTACTGCCCCCCTCTCCTTCTCCACCTTGGCCGCTGAAGACCAACGTAGGGACAGTAGGCTGCTCAGGTGGTTGCCTCACAAACTCCTCCAACAGGTTCACATGACATGTTTTCCCGTCCTCGTGTTTGATCTCGACAGCACCATTACCACACTTCTGAACATCCGGATCCTCCAACTGCAGTTTACAAATATCTGAGGGAACCAACTTGTCGAGATGCTTCCGAAGCAACCCAAGTACTCCCCCAATATCAAACTGAGCAACCCTTTTTTCTCTCGGTGTGTAACGTTGCTGCCTCAGAGTCTCTTCCTGCCCTACCTCCTCACTAGCTGTGACAGGTCCTGGGGCCTCTCCAGACTCCAACAATGGTGCCAATACTGAGTCGCCAAGAGCGCTGCTGGTACTAAACTCTCCAAACTTTTACCAACATTAGCCGTCTTCTTCCGACCGTTCCTCCGTTGATCAGAAGACTGAGGAATAGGCTGTGACACTTTGGATGCAAGAGGTCCAGTAAAAACGCACGCCATCGGTTGTACTTGACATTTCTCTACCCACTCCTGTTCCTCCCTACTCACGTTGGCCAGCTTCTTGGCAACGACTAAGGGTGAAACCTCAGAAGTAGGCACCGCGAAGTCGTTGCCGAGAAGGAGGTCGACGCCCCCAACAGGCAAGTTCTCCACAACACCCACATCCAACTCTCGTGTCACACCATCCACCTCCAGTTCCATTCTTACCAACGGGTATGACTTGACAGCATTGATACCCTGCACCACAACCACCCGTACTGCGTTTATTGGTCTACCAATAAAGTTCTTCATTAAAGTCTGAGAGGCACCCGTGTCTCGCAACAGCTCAACTCCATGCTTCTTACCAGCCCACTTCACGCAGCCATGCCCTCGATGGTCACAAAAGACATCGCGGACAGGGTTCGAGCCTTCCGGATTCTTCTCCACTGGCTGTGTCCCAGCCTCTGACGTTATACCCCGGGCAAACTCAGATGACTTCGGGGACACCCCAATGTTGCGAGCCAAAGACACAACTGTATTAGGTAGCTTGCTTGGACAGGCTCTTGCAAAATGCCCCTTCTCATGACAATGAAAACACTCTAACTCCCCCTTGGGCTTCCCTTGAGGTGGGGAAGGGCCCTGACCCTTCTTAAACGGGACGGTATTAGGTTTATGGTCAGACTTAGTATCGTTGCTCTTGTTGTAATGGTTATATGGTGTATCACTGACTCGGGGGGGTGGAGTGTTGCGCCCCTTGTTACCTGCATTGTTCCGTTGTGCAGACCCGCACCCACGAATCAGTGACATCCGAAGGTCAGCCATCTCAGCTGCCTCCTGAAGAGTTCTTGGGTTTTTCTCTTTAAGATTCAACGTCAGATCGCTGCCCGTACACTTAAAAAATTGTTCTAGAAGCATCAGCTTTTTCAACTCCTCAAACGTCGATGCCTTCTCAGAACGCAGCCAGTTTCTAAATGCATCGGACAGAGCCCGGGCATGCTCAAGAAAGGTGCACTTACGACCCTTCGTTACACCCCGGAACTTCAATCTGTACGACTCTGGTTGTAACTCATATGCCCGCAGGACAGCCTCCTTCAATACCTCGTAATCAATGCACGACTCCAAGGGCAACGCATCATATGCCTTGAGTCCTTTGCCAATCAATCTAGAGAAAACAAGGGCTGCCCACTTAACCTCGGGCCATTGGTGCTCCCGACACTTCTTCTCAAAATGCATAACAAATTCAGTAACGCCCGACTCATCAAATACAGGGACCAACTTAATAAGGTGCGATAAAGAGAGAAGTATTGAATTGTTTAGATAAACTCAAGGTAAATAAAACGCCAGGACCTGATACAATCTCGCCTAGAGTTCTAAAGGAAGCTAAGAATGAGCTCTCCAAACCACTGACATTACTATTCAATAAATCCTTGCAGTCTGGAACTATGCCTGATCAGTGGAAGCTAGCCAACGTAACACCGATATTCAAAAAAGGCAGCAAATCCCTACCCAGTAACTATCGTCCAATTAGCTTAACCTCAGTTGTATGTAAAATGCTAGAAACGGTCATACGAGACAGACTCGTAAATCACTTAGAGGAAAATAACATACTTAAAGATACTCAACACGGCTTTCGTAAAAAACGTTCCTGTTTAACAAACCTCTTAGACTTCTTCCACGATATCCTCAACCTCTACGATGAGAGTAAAGCTGTAGATATTATATACCTTGATTTTCAAAAGGCCTTTGACAAAGTTCCCCACAAACGTTTACTGCTAAAACTAAAAGCACATGGAATACAAGACGGTGTGTTGAAATGGATAGAAAATTGGCTCAGCAACAGAAAGCAAAGGGTAGTCATAAACGGTAAGGCATCTAAATGGACCAATGTAAGTAGCGGGGTACCCCAGGGATCGGTACTAGGACCAATTCTCTTTCTAATTTACATCAATGACATAGATGAGGGTCTCACCTGCACAATCTCAAAATTTGCTGACGATACTAAAATTGCAAATAGCGTACTCTCAAAAGAACAAGTAGACGATATGCAACACAATCTAGATAAATTGTCATGTTGGGCCCAAATTTGGCAAATGAGTTTCAATGCGGATAAATGTAAAGTACTACATGTCGGATACCTAAATGAGAAAGCAAACTATTCGATGAATGGCACTCAGCTTAAGAATGTAAACAGAGAAACTGATCTGGGAGTAACAATATCGAGTAACCTAAAACCGAGTCAACAATGTTCAGAAGTTGTTAAGAAGGCAAACAAAATAATTGGCTTTATAGGCAGGTCATTTGAGCATAAATCCAAAGAAGTTATCCTAACCCTTTACAATTCCTTAGTCCGCCCTCTTCTGGAATACTGCGTTCAATCCTGGTGCCCTTATTACCAAAAAGATATAAACAAGCTAGAACGAGTTCAACGTAGAGTTACCAAAATGATACCTAGCCTAAAGAACAAACCATACGAAGAGCGTCTTAGAGAATTAAATCTATTTCCTTTAACCCAGCGCAGATTAAGAGGCGACTTAATTCAAGTGTTCAAAATCATCAAAGGCATCGACAATATGAACTGTAGTAAGTACTTCACTATCGACCAATCTAATTACACGCGGGGAAACGGTTGCAAAATTATTGGTAAATCTTTTAACTCGCACGAATCTAAGAATTTTGCCTTCAATCGAGTTGTCAACTTGTGGAATGGGCTTCCCCGAGACGTTATAGACTGCAGCACCATTGATTCATTTAAATTCTGCCTAGACAAATATCTCGCATCAAACCCGCGACTGACTGCGTTTGTAAATGAATAACTTTATCCTCCCCTCAGTTACTAACCCATATGTCCCCTACTAACTTCCTAGTCCTGCCACGTTAGTGGCAGGGCAGTAGTTCCCTTTCCAATGTTCCCTTACCCACTCTAAACCACTGTTTGGACACTTGATCCTCAGTGTTTTGGAGGACAAGCAGCCTAGAAGGGTCACTAGATATGTTGTTGCTTGATTTCCTTTGTACTCCTTTGTACTCAAGACCTCGATTCCCAGAACCGAGACGCTGCCCTGTCGACTCCACCCTAGATTTCTCAAGATCTTTGTCTGCACAGTACATGGCCGTTCTCTCCTCAGACTGAATCCTGGACATCTCAATCTCAGATTCATGCTTTCGTTGTTCAAGCTCTCTCTGCTTAAGCTCACTCTCATATCTGGCCCTTCTCTCCTCAGCCTGAATCTTAGCCATCTCAAACTCCCGCTGCTGCTGCTCAGATTCCCGTTGCTGCTTAGCCATCTCAAGCTGGAAGAGCATCTCTGCCGTCAAACCTTGAGGAGGAGGAGATGCAACAATTGGAGAATCACCCAAGTGCAAACCAAGCTGCCAGTGACGATCGGCCGGCGGGAACGTACCCAGCTCCGGAGCCCGAGGGGGCGCCATGGGTGGAGTTGAGTGGAATGGGGGCTGGGCCGAAGGTGCCCCAGCTCCCGCTCCACCCGAAGCCCCACGCACCCCGCCGAGCACACAGGCCACCAGGTCACCTCTCGACATGCTGCTAATGCCCACATGCCCCATGACCGTGGCCAAACACTGGAGACCATACCGATCAATCCCAGACATCCGGTCAGCAGTAATAGGTATCACCAGAAACTTCCTTGCATCCTCCTCACTAGCTATAACTCTAATGTCATCTAACAAAGCCCGCTGCTGCACCTCAGTTTCTGTTTCCCATACTGTGTCCTCACTGTACACTGATCCGTCGTCCGACATAGTGTCCACCGAAAATTCTCAACATTTATAAAAAAAAATAATAATAATAAACTCCTATGCAGCACTATTCACTCAAAAATACAAGATGCTCGAAGACTCTTAAGTGTTATACTACTTGCCAAAAAAAAATCCACGTGTCCACTATATTCCTTTAAACAAAAACAAATGACCGTAACTCCTGCAATATTTCTCTAAGTTCACAAAATCCTAAGCAAGGTCGCCATTTGTTACGACCGGGGCTCGTATAAAACAAGGGTTCTTAATCATTTGACTAGGAAAGCACACAGCCACAATGGTAACACTAGATCCAACCCCTGAACTTATAATATCGGCTCACAAAAACACCTATACCCTCCAGAGTTAAATCTGCGATAACGGGGTATCCTATAACTCAGTATAAGTGCACTACTACTACAGGCTGGTGATCTCTGATACAGCCTGATCACAACAACATACAATTACGTTAATAAGGTATACTAGGAAAAGATAGAGATCTTAATTAAATCACTGCAATGATTTAATGCAAACTAGAAGAAGGTATATTTAAAGTTACTCTAAACAATAATGAACTGTCACTCCTATACTAAAGAATGTGAACGAAAGTCCCAAAGCATCGAGCAGGAATCTTCTGAAGAAAGCTTGATGCTGGGGTAAGATGATCGTATCGGATTTTGAACTGTTATATAAAGCAGGGTCAATATAGGACAAGTGTAGAGACAAACAGTGTCAACTGACACGATAATAACGATAAATGCACACTAGTATTATCTCCAACAACAAAAGAAGTCCTTCGTCAAGCAACTCAAAAAACCTGCTCAGGTTGTGCAACTCAACAACAACCAAGGCTTACAGTCAACGTGAATAAGAATGCTGCATACATAACCTAAGAGCTTATAATTCTAAACGGGTGTCTGCTAGGCTAATAAAGTCTAGCTGAGATGTCGTAGGCTAGGAAACAATGGCTGAGCAAGCGGCTCGTAGCCTAGCGAGGTCCTTAAGACTGTGCGGCCAAATTACGTTAATTGACGGGGTGCTCTCTTGAGAGATCCAGATCGCTAGTATCTGGTTCTCTCCTGGCGACCCTCTCAAAGTCAAAACAAAACGAGTTAGCACAGTGCTGGGTGGCAGAGGCAAAAGCCCTCACTCACAGCACAGTGCTAAACTCACAAGGTACACAGTCAGAAAGACCACCTAGGCTTCCCACGTCTCCGTTGCGATTGTACAGGTTAAGCAAAACCTGTTACACATCGGAAATCACAACACAAGTAGCCTCACCCAAGTCTAGCATTAAATAGCCCAGCAGACAGCCAAGGAATAGGCAAGGAGACACCGTGAGTGTGTCGAACCTCTACAGACAAAATGGTAACCCCTCCAAAATGCCTAACTAAACATATAATATCTGAGAGCTTCAGCATATAATACGATGGCTGATGTATGAAATCGTGGAGAACCAAAGGGGAGTTACGATATTAAATAGATTGAAAGAATGAGAGGTAAGAAGTTGAGAGAGAGAAAAAGTGTTCTATAGGTAGAAGTCGGGAGACAGGTAGCAAGGGGACATGTGAAGGGTATGCTGGTCAAAAAAGCTCTGAAGAGAATAGCTCCTCGGGACCCCTCCAGGATCACACACAAAGGCATGGTGGTCAGCCAATCACAGGCCGCTATGTCACCAGGCAGCAGGCCTGCAGAAGGCGCCAGGAACCACCAGCTGATAATGCATTGTCACAGGCAAAAATAAAGACCACTTCTATACTGCCTGTGACCTGACAATTCACAAGAAAGAAAGTACAACATTGTAGATAGACTGTAGCCCATTTCACTGCCCTGGCGAGCGCTAGTGGCTACCGGGAGGCGATTCTGCCAACGCTGGCAGGCGTCACACGGTGTTCTTCAGGGTTCTGTACTATCTCCAGTTCTCTTTCTAATATTCATTCACTATCTTCTCAACTGCACCTCCAGCCCATTCACTTATGTGCTGACGACTCTACATTACACTATTCAACTAGCCTTCCACAACATTAATCCCAGCAGTTACTCCAAAACTCACGTGAGATGGCCATAGCACACCAACCTTTTGATCTTTCTACTTTCTCTGATTGGGGCAGAGAAAACCTTGTTACTTTCAATGCTTCCAAAACTCACTGTATCCATCTGTCTACTCGTCACAACCTTCCAGAAGACCTGTCACTTACTTATCACTTACTCATTCATATAAAATAACCTTCTTCTCTAAATATTCTTGGTGTTTCTTTTTCTTCCAAACTCTCTTGGAAAGACCAAATTACCACGCTTGCTAAAACAGCTTCCCAGAACTTGACGTGCTCAACCGCTTCCGGGGTTCTTTACCAATGCACATCTTCTTGTTCAGTACAGGGGCACAGTGCGTCCATTCATTGAGTATTGCTCGCATGAGTGGGGAGAATCCTCTTACACAGCACTTCTAGACAAAGTAGAAAAGAAATCCTTTCGTCTCATTAACTCACGTCCACTTACCGATTCATTCTCCGTGTACCCAAGCATTTTGGCTTGAATGTCCCTTGATGTTGGCCCTGTCACTCTTTCAATTCTGGAAGACAGACTTGTCACAAGCAGTTCTGCCTTTTGTCTCCCTCATCAGCAGATAAAAAATCGAACAAACGAAACAAAAATGATTTGACACCAATAGTTCAAGTATCATTCCTGCAATATTGATACTTGATACGGCATGTCAAATGACTGATGGAAAGTGAACTTGACATCAAGTAATGTCTATTTCATTCTAACATGACAATGGAAGAAAACTAAAATAATCTTGCTTTAACCCTTGTCTGGCGGGGGTGGACTTAAGTCGGTCTAGAGAACGATGGACTATGTGGCGGGGACCGACTTAAGGCAGTGTGCAATTTTGGCAATATTTGGCTCTGAGAGAGAGACGAGCGGTGGGAGGAGCGTAGGTCGGCTCTGACCGTTCGGCACGGTTCCCGCGCCAGCACTGGGCCCGCCTCCACACATACCCACACTCACTGCCTCGCTACACAGGGAATTATGTAAGGAAATTACCGTATTTTCGGGATTTTGCACTCGTCTTGCACGATCGTTGCAAGAGAACGCTTGGTCGTAAAAGGATGGTTCTGGTGTCATTGGAAAGCTCAATTATCGTCCTTTCAGGGATACATAATTGTATTACGCTCTGACTCTTGTTTATGCATGAAAAAAAGCACGGAAACAAGGTCGTTTAGGGTAAAACCACCTGCTTGGCGGGTAGTAGAAGTTACTGACGGGCCCGCTCGTAAGGCGTTAAGCGTATTGTTAAGACAATGACATGGTTACCCACCCCCCCCTCGCTCTCGCTCTCTCTTTCTTTCCCTCTCAGTCTTGTTTGCTCAACTGATTAACTAGCCAAATTTATATATAAAATATGCAATTCCGCCTGTAAGCAGACCTTACAGGCATCACCTGTGGATTAAATTCTGACTTTCTCGAGTACCATATTAATGTGACTAATACACCACTCTCTGTTGTCAAGCGGGCCATAATATTATAACATATGCAGTATTCCACAAAATAAACCTTGAACCAGTAAGTGTTGTGAAAACCCACCATTCAGTGATGAAAACATTCAAGATACTGTAATCCTTGTTTTAACACCTTACGAGCGGCCTATGCGGTTTATTTATGTGTACCGCCCAGCGGGGTGTTTTTAGCCAAAATAGGGCTGTTTACGTGATCATTTTCATGCCTAAATAAGACCCAGAACGTAAAACAAGTATCTATCCCTGAAAGGGCATAAACAGAGCTTTCGAATGACACCATAACGATCCTTGTATGATGGATAGTTTTCTTGCAATAACCGTGCAACGCGAGTGCAAAAAGCAGGTAATTCGGTACTTTCGGTACATAATTGAGTATGTAGCGAGTGAGAGAGGGAGGAGGGAGCTGAGATTTGTGTCAGTAGGTTCGCCGCGGTGGTCTGGAGCAGCCATACGCTCGCTAGTCTCCTGCCACCACTTGTCTCTCTCTCTCAGCCACATTACGTGCTGAAATTGCCACTCGAGTTATGTCGAGCGCCGCCACATAGTCCAGCTTTATTTAACTCGACTTAAGTGGTGGGCCTCTTTTTAAGGGTTAAAGATTCTCAAAGGCTTCACTTATTGATTATGCTGCGGATATCACCATCCATAAGGATTATGTGTCAGAGTCTTGTATCTGCTACATTTTATCTTGGCCTTTTAAAGGATTAATGTCATTATCATTAATTTGTTTTGTAAGTATTCTCTTCACAAGGTTCTGTTTCCTGTTATGTCATTCACCAAATTCACACTAAGGTGGTCAACCTTTTCAGCATGATGGCGTATCTCCGTTTCACTCTAGTATATCGATAAATTAATTAAACTTGAGAAAGTCATCTCACAAAAAAATGTATTATTATCATTATTTGTGTTAAGTGTCAGGAGCACCCCTTTCGAAACAATTATGCTTTATTGTTTAGTTTTCTGGCCAATGCTAGAGTTTTTGTTTTAAGGTGAGGAAATGCCTCTCACATTTCAGTATTGCTCAATCGGGTGTAGGATTACATTTCACCAAACACAAACTCAGTATTAAAATGTAAAAGGGAACAAAATGTTACTGAACAAAAAGACCATCAATGACTGTAAAATAGGATTATATTTTGTCTTAATTACGTTTGCACAAATCCGCAATTTGACAATAAATCAGCAGTCCTAAACGCAGCATTCGTAAAGTAAAAGTTATTGCATTCATCCATTTAATACCTAAAATAACTATACCAAATCGAATATCTCCTAGCAATAATCTGATCGTACTTAACCTAACCAATAATACTTAACCTAGACTAAATTAACCATAATGTTAAAAGAAGCAAAACATTACACATCGCAATTCCATAATATGCATATATTGGGAAAACAACCCTAATAAGTGTTTGTTGTTTTTCAGTGAGGTTGTGGTTTATATTCGGGGAATTAATTCCGCACACCAAACCCTCACTGTCAGCATAATTAATGTTTGTATACATCCAAAATGTGTGATAATGCCATTAAAATGCTGACTATATTACCGGTATGTGATAAATGTGTGTGTGGTGATATATTTGTGGCAGCCATTATAAAGCCATTAGTGTAGCGGTAATGTAAGCTGCACCTAGGCTCCTGTAATGAACCACTCTCGGTGATTAGTCTGCGACCTCTGATTAATAATAATAATCATTATGGCAAATTTATATATTTTGTCACTTTAAGTGTGATCATAATTTGTTCAAAATGCCCTGGTTTTGTTAGTTAGTTAATTAAAATAGGACTTCCAAGGCTATCAACCTTTCTGGATTATTAAGCCAGCACACTGTAAGTCAAGAATACCGTCAGAACTGGAGCCTCTCTTTGAGAAACCCAGTCCCTTGTGGTTTTGTTAAAGGCTAGATTACTATCTAATCTACAGCCTGAAATACAAATGTTGCAAATAAAAAAAAAAAAAAAAAACAGATAACCTTATTTCTATCAATCATTGCCAAAACATTTTGCTGAAGATTATTCAATCACACAACGATTTGTTTTTATTTTTATTTCATTCTAGCTACCTCCAAATAATTTAAATCGATTTATCTTAAATAATGTTAAATGAAGTGGTTTACCCAGTAAATATTACCAGCTATCTGGAAAATTTGGCAACAAGTTCCATACCAAGAAGGTTGTTCTCCAATGTGTTTGTAAAGAAGTCGATTAAAACCTCTCAATAATTATATATATATTGTAAATATATAGATAAATACATAAATTCATATCTGCCTTTAACAACTTGTGAGGGTCTAACTAGGGGGTTTTGGTGATTCGAAAGCGATTGCGAGCATTTGTATTGCACCAAAATCACCCACTTCATCTATTTTGTTTTTTCTTCTTTTGTTTCTTTTTTGTTTGTTTTATTGTGGGTGATAACACATTTGTGAGACAATATTGGGGGTGTCTACATTGGGGTTTGACAGGGTACTGAAATACTTCCACTGGACAGAATTTTCACTCAGCGGCTCAGGTGGCACTGCATTCTCAAAATGTGTGATATATGCCATTTTGTTCATGAAATTGAATATGGTACACGAATTGTCAGGTACATTATATATTGCCTCTTACTCCCTTTGTCGCTTCTGTTTCCTACAGGCTAGCACTATTGATGAAGACGTTATTCTTACTCCTCCGCCGCTCTACTGCTTCATCTGTGAAGGCCCGGAGAAGGTCGCACAGGCAACTCATAAAGGCTACCCTATTTTGTTGGCATATGCAGAATATTTTGGAAATGCTGCAATTATGGAGCGCATGAAAGAGGCATGGAATGTCAGACGACTGAGATACCACTTAGATTGTAAATGTGATTTGTACAAGAAGTTTATCAAATAAGTGAAACCTGTTTTACTAGGCAAGGAATACTGATTTACTGCCCTGAACAGGTTAATATTTAGTTTTTTAATATTGGTATATTTCATGTCATTAAACTTCTAAAATAATCCACATTTCATTTATTGTAGTTGCAGCATCGGCGTAGAAAAAGTCAGCATAGACGAAGAGATGCTACATTTGCTCTGGGTCCAATGCTTCTAGTGAATGTAGTTCTATGAGTTTACATTCTGTTCAACTTATGTACACAAATCTATGCATTCTCTGCAATGAACCTGCTCATCTTCCCAAATAATCCAGGTTAGATGCAACAATATTTTGCAGAGGAATAAGTATCAATTGGTGTGATGATATTGTATGAGATGGGTAGTGATGAATCAATACAATTATTATTATATTAACAATTTCATGGATTTAGAATGCATCTATCTACCTATTGTATCTATTGGAGTGTTTGCCACCTGCAAGTGGCACCGATAAGCGCACCGCCCTTCGGTATTTTGCATAAGGTTTATTCTCCTAGACAGGTTGCCAACCAAGACTGACGAGTGCCATCCACCCAGATTTGTATAAGGTTGTCTCCCCTAGATGGGTTACTGGCAAGGCTGACGAGCCCCTCTCATATATCCCCTACAGAGATTGCCTAACCCTTCTTGCCCGGGCTTGCCATCCTATGGACATTATTGAGATCTGGGCGATCTGGCCGAAAAACTTTGTATTAGGCTAGTCCTATCTTTGTTAATTTAACTGCTAGAGAATTCACACGCATCTCCAAACGTAGCTGTGTTTCGTATCTGTAGACTGGCATTAACCCGGGAACGGCGAGAAAGCTCTTAAGAGGTTTTACTGGGCGACGGCGGCAAAGCTCTGAAAAGGGAAGGCATAAAAAAACATTTTAAAAGGCCCATTTAGCACTTAAAACATGTTTTTTTTTCTCCATACTTTATATCACTCCTCCACATCCCCTCCTTCCCCCCTTTCCCCTCCCCCCTTCAATTATCACCTAGTTTCCCTGTTATTCCCTAATTCATTGGTATATTTTCGTGCTAACATTAGCAAACTGGTTGGAGGGTGTGCTTATGTGCCTAGCGAGTGTGTTGGCAGAGGTAGATGGTGGGGTGGGACTGTCAGTCATGCTCCAGAGCTCGCGAGGGAAGGGGTTGCCTCACTGAGCTCCACATTTCATGAATGGGCCGCTCCATGTTTATTCGCGATTTTGACCAGAAAAATAATACTCCCACTTGTTTTATTGTTGTTACAGGTTACTATCTTCATACTAAAGGTAAAATAGGCGCATATGAATAAGTAATAACAATATTTATCGTAAAATAACGATTAAAGGCAGGATTGGAGCCTAATATTGCCGCCCAGAACTGTGGTGTTCACTACACACAGCTCGTTTATAATAGGTTAAGTAAAGCTCTCTAGGTCAACTGGTTCAGTTGTGATGACGATTTCCGTGGAGCACATTTTGCCGCATTTTTAGCAATATCTCACAATAATAACAACTAATCTTGTTCTCCAAAACCATAACAACAAAAGTTGGACTTCTCATTCTTGATTTCGAAGGTGCGCGTCGCTCCGACAGGCTTTGTTTACATACTGTTCGACGCACGGCTTTCAAACCAAGCTTAATAGGCTTTCAAGCTTACGGATTTTAAAATGACACCGGGGCTCCTGGCCATCTGCCGCGGTGTCATTTTAAAATGACAACCGAGGAGGAAGAGTTAAAAAAGATACTGACCTCCTGTCAGTTTGACTGCAGATGGACTGGCTTGCTGAAGACAGCACTGGGTCGCAAGGACGATTGGGGCACTGAAGTTACTTGCCGCCTGGAAGGGATCAACGACATTGAAACAGAGGTAACCTTTTATAACTTGTGTTGCACACTTCTTTTTTGAGACAGGTGGTCTAAAGGTGCCCTAAGACTAAAGATGTAAGTGATCTAAAGTACAGTACGATTCTGACTCAATGAGGCGAAATAAAAATTAAATAATTCAAAGTTCAGGTGTATGATCAAACTCTGCTACTTGAAAGTTCATAATTATAAAAAAAAATTATCTTCAGGACGGAAAGAAAGTAGATGAGGAGCAAGCGGCTGTATTCTTTGAGCTCTGTGAATGATTGAAATAGGAAATCAGGCACGGGGTGATGACACTTAACCAAGTCTATGAAAACTGTAGCAGTGTCATCAGTCACCAGATCAAAACCTTGCATATTCTGAGAATTGGCGACAGAAGAAGCTCCAAGAGAAACACTATGACACTCTGTATTTCACATCACACGAGAGGTAAGACTAGCAAATTCTGTGAGAACATCATGCTAATGTTCAGTTTGGAGAGGAGATGATTCACATCAGATTGCACGAAAGTTCATTTGCAATGACATTGTTACTGTGGATCTACAGTAGGCTATATCCAAAGTCACCATCCACTGCACACAGTAATGACCGATATTCGTAATCAACTGGCACTTGTTCCTGAGAGCCTTCAGATGTTCTTGAGACTGACAGTGACTGACAGTAGGGGTTCGTAGTTATGAGTTCCCAAAGTAGAACCCATGACTCCTGAGGAGCTGCTCCAGTTCATGTGCTGCAATTGTAATAGTGATTGCAGAATCCTGCGGTGCAGCTACAAGAAAAAGGGTGTCAAGTGTATCTGAGCTTGCATAAGTTGTAAAGGCATTACATGTATGAACTGTATCCCCGATGTTGTGGAGCCTGGAAAAAACTCCGACCTTGACTCCTGAGGCATTGGATATTGTGCAGTAGCGTCGTTTTCAAACTAATATTTGAAAAATTGGACTAAAAAAAATAAAGCTACTTCTAATTTTAAATGCACATAACAATATAACATTGACCTGACAATCTGCATACCATAGTCAATTTCAAGAACTAATGAGCAATGTATCACACATTTTGAGAGTAAATTGGCACCAGAGTCTCTGTGAAAAAATAATATGAGTACCCTAAAAAAACAAAAGGATAGACACCTATTATGCTATGTCACAAAAGTTTTGTTTAAAAAAAAAAAAAAAACAGAAACTGTGACAAGCGCATAAAAGGGGTGGGGGGGGGGGGAAAGGCCGTTTTTTCTTCTTCAGACAAGGAAGGGTTTTGGATAACACTAAATGGCTGTAATCGATTCAGAATACTAATACAAACACAAAAACATAAAACATAAACAAATACAATACAAATAAACGGTAGTTTGACCCCTCACAAGCTGCTTAAGACAGAGTATAAAATGTTCAATGTTTTTATCACCGGATAAGCCCCAACTTTCAGCACTTGTCAGGGGTTGGCCTATGGGGGTTGAATATGAACTGTTTGAGAGGTGTTAGTAGACACCTATACAAACACATTGGCGAAGTAATATTTTGGTAAGGAGTTTGTTCCCAGTTTTAGCAATATTCCCCGACTACTTCACGTCAATTGACTTTGGTCACACCAATATCCATATTACTAATGTCTGTTTTGTAAGTTAAACCTCCGTTAATCCATACTGTTAGCATATGTGTTTAACAGTTTATAATTATATTCATAGTATTTGTATTCTAAATATATCCATCGTGTTTCCGCATGCTATCTCTTGCTCGCTCTCTCTTACATTTCGCACACACGTTTTATTTCTCATATCAGCTCTCCTTCATTCAGTGCTAGTGTGGACTGATGACGTTGTTAATTCCATTAATGCAGTCATATGAGGAGAGAGAGAGAGAGAGAGATAGTGAGTTACATAGATAAACATACTGCACAGACCTTGCGGCCCCTGCTAGGCAGTCCGGACTTAATGCTAACATATAATATGCTACACATTGAAAGGTAAGGACAGAAAAGCAGAAAGCTCGCCCAAAACCCACCACCCCCTCCGAACATACAGTAGGTCGGCATGACATTTAGTTTGGGAAACAAGGACCCCAGCAGAATGAGAACATTTCTACTGGAAAATTCATAGTAAAGAAGGAAGTTGAGAGAAATTGTAATACTACAATAATGATGCTTAACAATATCCGTATTATTTATGTATTTGTTTTGTTTTTACTTATATTACATCGACAGAGAGAGAGAGAGAGAGAGAGAGAGAGAGAGAGAGAGAGAGAGAGAGAGAGAGAGAAAGAGAGGAGTAATACCCTCAATGTTCAAATATATCAAGGGTATTACTCCTTCAGTAATGGATGGTATGTTTATTGTACATAGGGATATACATGCACATCATACTAGACAAAGTCACACATTACATGTCCCAGTGAGCAGAACAACGCTGATGACAAGCACATTTAGACATAGGGGAGCTGAAGTATGGAATAGAATATCAGAATTATTAGATACTCAGTGTAGTTTGTCAGCATTTAAGCGGAAACTAAAATTTTACTTATTAGATAAATGAAAGCATTGCTTCGTATACTGCATTATATATGAATCTGGTATGTCATCCATCTGTTTGTTACTTTTCATATTCGTTTGTTATCTCACTTTCTTGTATATTAATGCACGTGTTCTCCTTATGCTCACCATATAAATGTGTTGTAAGGAATAAGAGGACATATATGCCAAATGGCATCAAATCCTCATTGATGCAATTAGCTATTTATAAATGTTATTGTAAAACCAAAACCTTACTGCAATTGTATCAATCAATCTGTTTGGATTGAATTGAATTGAGAGAGAGAGAGAGAGAGCGCGCGCGAGACAGAATATGATCGGTGGAGGAGGAAAATAATTACTCTTTGGATTGAATTGAATTGAGAGAGAGAGAGAGAGAGACAGAGAGAGAGAGAGAGAAAGGGAGAGAGAATAGGATCGGTGGAGGAGGACAATAATTATAAAAACTAATAAAGTTGCGGTGGGAACATTAATAAGGAGTGGAAAGAGGTTTAGTTGTTTGGATGTATGTTGCAAGGGAGAACTCGTAATGGGTGAGTGAATTGAAAGTGGGATGAAAAGAGCGATGGAAGATGGGTGGAATGACTGGGACATGGAGTGGATGATGAGATAATAGTGGAATCAATAATAATACATAAATACAATACAATAATACATAATTGGCGTAAGATAAATAGGATGATATTCAGATGTTGCAGCAATAGCTCTCTTAAGAATAAGGATAATATTAGCCTAACGCCAACACTGCAGAAAAATAAAAGTCTTCAAAAGTAACCTAAATAAGGAATTCACGGTGGAGGATTGGGGGAATGATAATGAAGAGGTGGAGGATCGCTGGAAAGAGAAGTATAGTAGAGAGAGGGTGGACCGATAAGGTTGTTGATTTCATTAATGAAGTCAGTTAGGAAAGAGAGAGAGAGAGAGAGAAAGCATGTTTGAACTTGATACTTATGGAAGAACATTTTTGTGGGCCTAGCACCTAAATTAGCTATTTAGGTTACTTTTGAAAACTTTTACTTTTCCGCAGTGTTGGCATTAGGCTAATATTATCCCTATTCTTAAGAGAGCTATTGCTTCAACATCTGAATATCATCCTATTTATCTTACGCCAATTATCTCCCAAGATCTCTCAGAGGCTTTTATGCAGATGACTTTCATATTAATGTATTAATTTGAGTTAAATACCATCATTTTCAGTTTGGGTTTCGCAAGGGTTTGGGTAGATGTGATGCACTTTTGACACTTAATCATGATCTACAATCTTCTTTGAATCAATTGTATTAATCTTGTAATGTGGCTAATTATTTTAGTTTTTCTGTTTGCTGTTGGCAACCATAAAGCCCTCCTATATAATCTGCATCTCCTTGGTATTGGCGGAATTTGTTTAGTATACTTTAGTATATAAAATATTATAGAAGATTTAGTACAGTTTTTAAATAACAGAATTCAATGTGCTGTCGCTGATAGAAGTTGTTATGTTTCTGCGCCTGTTGTTTCAGGTGTCCTGCAACGCAGCGTCCTCGGGCCTTGTTATTTAATAGCTTTACTGCTGACTTGGGTTCCGGGCTTGAAAGTAAACTAATTTTTTATGCTGATGATACAACTTTATGTTCTTCAATTTCGTCACTCAATAATATAAAGGAAGTTGCAGCATCTTTAAACAGGGACTTGGGTAAGATTGCATCCTGGTGTTAACTTTGGGGTATGAAGTTTAAGACACTTCATTATAATTAGCAAATCCCGTACCTTGGATCCTCATTGTCCTTGTCTGCAATGTTCTGATGAACAAACTATGGATGTGACAAGTTTGTGGTTTCTGGGTGTTACTCTCAATATCAAATTTATATTCAAGAAGCATCTCCGCTCCTTGTCTTAATCAATAGCTCAAAAGTTAGGCTTGTTTTGCAAGTGTTATGAAACATTTACTTGTGACAACACTGTTGTAAAATAACTGTATGCCTTATTTTGCCTAATTTTAAATATTGCTCATCTGTTTGGATGTCAGCTACCAATATGTCATCAAAAAATTGCTTGACAAAGCTCTTAATTCAATCAAATTTATGTCATACGTTTTAAGTCATCGACGTCAAGTTGTTGTTGTAGTTGCTGTTTACCAGGATGTCTGGCCGAGCAGCCCCAAGGTCCCGAGCAAGGCCAAGGCCATAACCGAGCGGCCCCACAAAACCCTCACTGCTTACTACTAATAAAGCCCAGGTGACAGAAACCACTCCAAGGTGGAGAGCTGAGGAGGATGCGGAAACGCCCAGGAAACCAAAGCCCCACCTAAGGCTCTGTGCCCCTCAGCAATTATGAAGGGAAAGTTGACAGACGCCAAGTTGGTGCAATCATAATTTTATTCAAAGTATTTAATAATACTCAGCATCCTTTGCATGGTATTTTACCTGAGCCTGTTGCTCCAGTACGTGTAACAAGGTCTATTTTGAATTATTTTAATGATCGCCATAAATCATGCAAATGTTTCTATCAATCAGTTTTCCAAGTGTTTCATTATATCTTTGATTGAGTTGTGGAATAATTTACCTAATGAAATGATGCAGTTAGATATTGTTTCTACTGTTAACTCTAGACTTTTGTTTTTTGTTTTGCAGCAGTTATTTGATATTACGTTTGTTTCTTGTTTTAATTTATGTTATATGTTGTTGAACAATATTTATTTAATTGGATATTTTAGTTTGTATTAATGTTATCATCCTACTCGAGTACAGTCACGATCCCTAATTTCTTTACCCCCTTGGCTCGAAGGAACTCTAAGCCAGGGTTGACGAAACGTCAGGTGAGCGGACACGGTTAGTTAAGGATTGAGAACACGGTTCACTATGATATAAATCAGTGTTTCATTCATATAACACAGTCATGGAGTTTGATAATATTGTCTATAAATGCAAGACATTTTGAAATGCATTCTTACCACTTTATACACTCTTTGAATGCTTACAGTATGGATTTCCCATACAGACATTACTGTGAACCCGTTCCTGTGTGAAATAGTTGTCTTGGTTATTCACAATACTCATGAAACACCGAACTAATTACCAAGCAGTGATTATCCATCAACATTCATAACAATACTAATACCTCAAATATTACTGCTAATAGTATTACTTGCAATATTTGAAACATTAACTAAATATTGCATGTGCTTTTATGGTGTCCTTGAAATACATTTATAACATTGGCAATGACATAATAACAACGTAACATGTTATAACAATGGATTCAATACTGCTTCATAATTCTAGTCACGAGTTATGGTTCAGGTGAGTGAGCGTCTCGGCATAAAGCGGCCGTTTCTGCTCGTCTGACGCTTCTTTTGACTCACTTCGAGCCAAGGGGGTAAAGACAATAGCGATCGTGAATGTACCTGATTACTCCTTCTGCGCTCTCTACCAAGGCCCACAAGGGACTGGAGTTATCGCAGAGAGGCTCCAGTCCTGACGTTATTCCTGACTTACAGTGTGCTGGCTTAATAATCCAATAGGGTTGATAGCCTCTGGAGTCCTATTTTAACTAACTAACCAAGGCCCGTTTCTTTTAATTTTAGTTGCCGTTGCTTTTCTCCAGTGCCTTCGGATATTTTGTGTGGATTCAATCTTTTCTGATGTTCCGGCACCATGGTGGAAGGCTTCGGTACCTGGCATTAAATAACAATAGTACTTAATATATTAGATAATAACCAAAGATATATAGGAGTGCCCAGGTGGGAAAGTTGAGCGTGCGGCGGCCGCTGCCTATTGTTCGCTGCAACTGATAACGGGTAAGTGTCCCCATTAATTACGTCCATTTAAATATATTTGTAGAAAAACTATTTGGCATATGAGCTTTGTTGCTCCTTCATTCTCTTCTTCATTCAATAGGCTATATGTGCGTACATCGCAATTTCATAGCAATAAACTTCAGAGCTAAACATATCACAAATACTGTATATGATTTATGTTTTGTACATTACTCAATAACTCTTTATGATAGACAAATACTGACTGATGGAAAGAACATGACAAATACTTATTATTTCATATGAAAGATCTAATAACCAAAATTTGACAAATAGAATTCCGATCAGTAAAGGATTTTTTTTTTACTTGGGATCAATTTCAACTACCTTCCATTGATTAATTTTGCATATTTATTCGTTTATGTTATAGACTGGACTTTATTATTTCATTCTACGTATAACACATTACAGTAGATACGATTCTTATGGTTTGTGAAGAGCGATACTGTATGTGTTCGATCTCATGGCCAGTGTAACAGTACGTAGTCATAGTCAGGAGTCGTTGAACACAGGTTAATTAAGTTTCCAGCGACACTGAGAAGTTTAATATTATTTCTTCCTATATCGGCTGAAATTCTGAAGTCTCCATACTATCTAATGAATGGACAGTTTCACCAGACTAGAGAGAGAGAGACTCGGGAAAAGATAATACTATTTTGTAGATAACAGATGTATATGTTATAGATCTCGTATTATAATTATGGGAATACAGAATCTCTGTCAGTGTTGAGAAACGATAATATACTGTGAACATTCTTAAATAGAAGCGTTAATGAAGAGTACACAAAGAACTTTTGTTTATTGTGATATCTTGTCAACAAATAATTACATCCGTTCACCCCACCAACAAACCCAATAATAAATGTTTTTCGCCATAGAAGATATAAAAAATCGTGTAAATCATAATGCCAAATACGAATCAGAGTTTAGTATTATAGTATACGATTTTATATTAATTATGTTAATGGTATAATTATAATCATTCAACTTAAAGTTGTGTGTGTTATACCACATACATATGCTGGTTAAGAAGAAATACTTACATTGAATACATAACAGATTATAATAATAAGTTTGAATAGTGCATACAATGAGAACAAGAAAAATACCAAACGTTAAAAATAGCCATCACACCACAACAACTATCTCATCCAATACAACCATTGTTATCATCACCTCCACCACCATATATTCCATCGCCATCACCAAACTACCACAATATCGTCTACCAACACATTACCATCACACCAACTGCACTACACTAACATCACAACACAAAAACCATCCCTGCACCAAAAATCACCAATAAACCACTACTACATCACACATAAACCACCACTAATACCAAAACACTACCACCAACAAGAAAACTATCATAATATCCATCATTGACACCATTAAGGGGATCGACCTGCTTTTGTTCTCTCTTTCTCTGGCTTGTATCCATTCGGCCCCATCCAGGTGTCGATTTTATAAAAAAAATTGACAGCAGGCTTAATTTGTATATTTTTCGATAAACACATGTCTCCGTCGAAGCTGGATTTCTCCATAAAATGCTGGCTCGCTATAGCTCTCCAGGAAGAAATCGACTCCTGCATGGGGATTAACGTCTTAAAACAGTAGGCTGAATGGGGCCGAATGGATACAAGCCGGAAAAAGAGAGAAAATTAGAAAAAAAGCAGGTCACCCCCTCAACAAAATTACTAGCCACCATCATCACCAACAAACCCAACGCCATCAAAAGTTACTTGGAACTTTTCCCGCTAAATATTTCTGGAACAATTTAATGTTAAGCTTTAACCCTTATATAGCGGCGAGCAACATAAGTCGAGTTAAATAAAGCTGGACTATGTGGCGGCGCTCGACATAACTCGAGTGGCAATTTCAGCACGTAATGTGGCTGAGAGAGAGAGACAAGTGGTGGCAGGAGACTAGCGAGCGTATGACTGCTCCAGACCACCGCGGCGAACCTACTGACACAAATCTCAGCTCCCTCCTCCCTCTCTCACTCGCTACATACTCAATTATGTACTGAAAGTACCAAATTACCTGCTTTTTGCACTCGCGTTGCACGGTTATTGCAAGAAAACTATCCATCATACAAGGATCGTTATGGTGTCATTCGAAAGCTCTGTTTATGCCCTTTCAGGGATAGGTACTTGTTTTACGTTCTGGGTCTTATTTAGGCATGAAAATGATCACGTAAACAGCCCTATTTTGGCTAAAAACACCCCGCTGTGCGGTACACATAAATAAACCGCATAGGCCGCTCGTAAGGTGTTAAAGATGTATTGGTATATTTGTAATCGTTTTAGTTCTCCTAATTAATGTGGCAATAATTGCCACCGGCAAATGTTTATTTACAAATAATGAGTGGTAGAGAAGATATTTGAATTTTGTGTGGTTTTGAAAAATATAGTGCATGGACATTCAGACAAAATATGATAATTAACTTCCTTTATTCTATTCACAATTTTTTTGTTTCCGGATACAAAGGTGGCAACCCTGGCCTATGGGGTTGGCAACGCTGGTTTAAATCAGCGAGGTTAAGCAACGTGGGGTCTGGTTAGTAGTTGGATGGGTGCCCGCCTGGGACCAGCACACCAGTTGTTGGGAAGGTTTGATGGCCCTACACCAGCACAGCAGTAGCTGGATGGGTGATTGCACCCGGGACCAACATTGATCAGATGGTTGCCACACATACATGGGATGGGTGAAATTTCCCTGGCTTGCCACCAGGGTCCAAGTAGCCCAGGAGTGTTGAACAAACTCCAATTCCTGTGTAGTTCCGTCTCACTCAGACGGAAATGAGTACCTGGAATCGTTGTGGCTCAAATGAATCCAGGAACCTGATTGGTGGCTTCCTGCCACCAATCAAACACACGAGAATGAGAACTTGGCAAGCCACCAGGATTGCTCATTTAGTCATTGGGCTGACTTGCTCTCGTGTTAGCCTTGTCCCACCCAGACATAAAAATGGGTACCTGGAGTGTAAAAACGGCATTGGCAAGGTCGTATCCTGGGGTAAATTTGATTACTTGTCTCATCATTTCTATATTCCTCCGTTCATAGGTGTCTGTCTGTCCTGCCTGTCCCCCATCCTAGCCCAAAAATACAACTCACGCAGGTTGGGCCAAGCCCCGACGCCTTCATCTCCTACTACAATTCACTTCCTCACCTCCTACTACTTCCTCTGTCCCAACTCTAGTATTCGAGGCATTGGGTGATCAAAATTATTACTTGTCTCATCATTTCTATATTCCTCCTCCCCCGTTGCAAAGAACTTGTCTCATAATTTCTATATTCCTCCGTTCCGTTCCGTTGCAAAGTCATTCGCCGGCCAGACGGCACCGGGTCAAGATCTCGCCACCTACTTGCTCCCTCGCACTTGGGCACTCACGGAAATTCGGTTCCAGCCTCCCAGCCCTCGCCTTTTGTTCCAGCAGGCCCACCCCAGGCCTATCATCAGCTCTTCCCTACTAAGGCAGATACACCCTCAGTATCTGGACGCCTGTCGTCGCATCGCAGGCTTGCATACCACTTCAGCCTAGCGATTCAAGAGGACGACAGATAGTAGTGGGAGAGCAAAGATTTCCAGTTGAGATAAAGAAAGAGAGAGACTGCAGAACTGACCCGGTGGCCATCACTTATAAAAATTAATGTGTCCTACTAGGACAAGACTAAAGGAAAAATAATTTAGACTTACCTGAATATATAAAGATGATGATGTGTATACAATTAGTTATTTTTGTTAGCAGCGGCACCAGCCGAAGAGGAATTATATAGGATCTGATAGGAGAGATTAAAGATTGAAAGAGTAAAAGTAAAGAGGGGAGGGAAAGAATACTTGTGTTAATAAATGAGGCAACCAGTAAGTTAAAGAGGGAAACAGTTGTTTAGTTGCCAAATAGATTAAAGATTAAAAGAGTAAAAGTAAAGAGGGGAGGGAAAGAATACTTTTGTTAATCAATGAGGCAACCAGTAAGTTAAAGCGGGAAACAGTTGTTTAGTTGCCTAATAGATTAGCTATAGCTGGGGAAGGACACTAGTCCATATGAATCATTTATTAAGTTGTGTAAAAAGGAAACTGTGAATAAGGACACTAGTCCAATGTGAATTGCGTTTTTATTAAGTCTAAGAGAGTTATTCCGTGTATGCGTCTGAGGCACGGTTCATCTTTTGTTAGTACGATAATTGATTAAGGTGAAAGGTAACCTAGCGTGTTGGTAACAGGGTTATTGAGGGTAAATTCAGAAGGGGTAATTGAGATCAAGATTGTAAACCTATATGGTGGAGTAACTGGATGACGGAACCAAATAGTGTAATTGAGATAAAATAATGTCAAACTATATTGTGAAGTAACTGGGTGACGGAACCCAATAGTGTTATTGAGATAAAGATTGTAAACCTAGATTGTGAAGTAACTGGTTGGCAGAACCCATATTATATGTGAGAGAGACCTTGTAATCTATCTATCTATCTATTGCCTGACGCCGTTATACCCGAAGTGGTGGCCACGAACGAACCACCCCCATGCACCTCTGTCCCCAGTCAGTCGACGCCCCTCCCCCCAACCAGCACCGCCTTCGTTCATGTAGTTCCTCACTCCATCCTTCCACCTCATATTCGGTCTACCTCTCCCCCTCTGTCCCTCCACCTCGCTCTCGTACACCCTCTTAGTCATTCTCTCGCTTTCCATACGTTCCATATGGCCGAACCATCTCAAGTTGTTCCTTTTCACACTTTCCAGCACATCTACCTCCACACCACACCTCCTTCTTACTTCCTCATTAGTCTGTCTATCCCTCCATGTAACTCCGCACGCACTCCTTAAGTAATTCATTTCCACTGCTCTCACTCTTGGTCTGAGTCTCTCAACCAACGTCCATGCTTCGCTTCCGTAAGTCAGTGTCGGGATTACCACACTGTCATGCAAGGACTTCTTCACTTCCATACTGACCACCCTATTTCTTGTTACTGCTTTTAGCGTTCCTACAACCCTCTTCCCCTGTTGTACCCTCTCCCGCACCTCTTCATCCATAGTCCCATCTTTACTCAACACACTGCCCAGATACTTAAAAGAGTTGACGATCTCCATAGCCTGACCGTTCAGCTTCACCTCACACTCTGTGACTTCACCCCTTTCGAAGACCATAACCTTGCTCTTCCCCGTATTTACCTTCAAATTCCGTTTTTCGCACACTGTTCCAAACTCATTTACCAGACCCTGCAACTCCCATTCATTATCACTCATCAGAACTGTATCATCCGCAAACAGCAGTATAGGTAGCTTCCACTCAATTCTCTCCCTTTTCAGCGATACACCAACATCCACTGCTCTTGATAGTATTTCTTTCATAACTCCATCCATATATACAGTAAACAACCACGGGGACATCACACACCCCTGTTTCAAACCAACATTCAGGTCAAAGAACTCGCTCTGCTCACTCTCCACACATACTGCCGCCTTTGCACCCTCATACATGCTCTTCACTGCTTTCAGCAACTTGCCCTCTACTCCGTATATTCTAAGTACTTTCCACAAACCTTCTCTATCCACTCTGTCATAGGCCTTCTCCAAGTCCATAAAGGCAACATACACCTTTTGTTTCTTCTCCAGATACTTCTCCACAACACAATTCAGGGTAAAAATCTGATCTACACATCCTCTTCCCTTCCTAAAACCTCCCTGCTCGTCGCCTATCCATTTCTCCGTTCTCACTCTCACTCTCTCAATCACTACCCTACTGTATACCTTCCCTACTACGCTTAGAAGACATATTCCTCGGTGGTTACCACACACTCCTCTTTCCCCTTTGCCCTTATATAGGGGGACTATTATGCCAGTCTTCCAGTCATCGGGTGCACTCCCCTTCTCCCATGCTAGTTTGCACATTTTCCATACCCATTCTATCACTATCTCACCACCATACCTCAACATTTCCCCACACACTCCATCTGTTCCTGGTGCTTCCCCAACTTCACTCTTTTCATGGCTCCCCACACTTCTGACCTCCTGATCCCCACCTCCTCCTCCACTACTTCTCTTCTTCTCCCTCCCATACCATATCCAGCTATGTTTGCTGGCTCTTCATTCCTTTCATTTAGCAACTCACTGAAGTACTCCCTCCATCTTTCGACTCTGTCTTGCTTCTCGGCTAGCATTCTCCCATTCTTATCTTTCACACCCTTACTGTTTCCCTTGCTACCTTCCCTAACTTTCTTGACTTCTTTCCAGAACAGTTTCTTACTCTCCCTCCATTTTACACTCAGATTCCTTCCAAATTCCTCATCTACTCTTCTCTTACTTTCCTTCACTACTCTCTTCACCACCCTCTTACTCTCCACGTACCTCGCTCGTTTCTGTCTCTCGGAATCTTCATTCCCTCTACTACCCAACCACTCTCTATATGCTCTCTTCTTTTCTTCCACAGCTATTCTTACCTCTTCTGTCCACCATGCTGTACCTTTCACTCCCCTCCCTCTTCTCCTCACTCCACACACCTCCTCACATGCTGCACAGATTTCATCCTTAAACACCTTGCTCATCTCCTCCACTTCCTCCATAACTTCCAGGTCGAACCCAGCTAGTCGTCTTTCCACTGCTCTCCTGTACTCCTCCCTGACTTCCTCCTCCTGCAACCTCTCCACCCTCCTCACCATTCCACCCTCCTCTCGCCTCCCTCCCGCTCTCCTCACCCACTTCTTTTGTATCCTAATCTTAGCTACCACTACATAATGATCAGACAGACCCCCTCCAATACCCCTATACACCCTAGCATCCATCACAGATTTCTTCATTCGTTCATCCACACATACATAATCAATCAATGACTTTCGTTCCACCACTGTCTTATCCTTCATCGTCAACATCCGTTTCCACGTGTACCTGTGGATCATTCTGTGTCGGAAGAAGGTGTTGGCTATCCACAGCCTCCTCCCCACACATACGTCCACAAGTGCACTACCATTCCCATTCACCTCTGATGGTACCCCCCACCCTCCCACCACTCCCTCAACTTTCCTATCACCCACCTTACCATTCATATCCCCAATCAGAAATCTCATTCGGTAATTTGTACGATTTTATGTCATTGTGAGGTACTTGAGTAGTAACGACGGTTGTGTCAAAGGAGTAAATAGATTCTATGTATTGAGACAATAGATAATATATGTTATAGCCTTGATATTGAGAAAGGATACAGAAGGCTCAGTAAACGTGGGAAAACCTAAAGAGTAGAGGAAAGAATATTTTTTTTGTTTTAGTTAAGTAAAGAGCAAATGGTTCATTAGGCCCTGGTCTCAATAAAAGACACAGCAGGGTTTTGATTTATTTATTTAGGATTAATCACTAATAACGGGTCGTAGGATCGAAGCCGACTTGAGCCAATACCTGAATAGCGGGGATTCAGTTAGGGAGTAACGGGAACTTTAGGGGTCCAGAGTACCACCTAGCATGAATCGACGTAATATTCAATCTGCGTCTTGAACTCATCTCGGCCCGAGCCAAGAACCTATTATTAGAGTAGTTAGGAAGTCTGTTAAATAAAATATACGAACTTCTAAATGACTGTCGAATTATCCGCCGTAGTAGTAGCATAACTGATTTAGAATTAATTACTACAATTATTATTAGTATTATCTTGTTTTAGACTACCGGTACATTTATACATTATAACCTTCGTCATTGATCACATACTCGAGTCGGTTACACACGTTGTGTGCCATGTTGGCTTAAAATGTGTGTTGCGACCTGCTTTGAAGATAAATATTCAAAATAATGTATACGTTAAAAGACATTGCATGAATAGTTTATTTAATTACCTCCGTTCTCCTTATATTCTCATGTTAATTTCCTTTGTGTTCCTCTACATATATAATGCATTTCTTGTCCTTTATATTTTATTCATCCTCATCCCCCTCTTTCATCTTCTCCACCTCGTCCGGCACTTCCCTTTTATCTTCCTCATCCTCTCTTCCTTCAGATCGTCCTTTGCATCTCCTTGTTCTCCCTTCCTCTCTCTTCCTTCTCAGCAAGTTGTTGAAGATAGAATTAAGTAGGATTTCATTTTGTGTAGCTAGTTTGATAGAATGTCATAATTTATTCCAAATTTATCATTGTTATCCAATTTTTTTTTTTTTTTTTTTTTTTTTCTATGTGATTGAGGGAGGCAAAAGGCATAACTGCCTATAGTGAGTGCCTCCCCCATAGTTGAAAGAGTGACAGGGCCAAAATCAAGGGACGTTCGAGCCAAAATGCCTGGACACACGGAGTTTGAAACAATTTAAGTCATAGGAAGAGGGAAAGACTGATTCTGGGAGAGAGTTCCCGAGCTCAGCTGTTGAGTAGAAGAAAGTTTGAGAGTAACGTTTCACTCTTGGGTTGGAGAGTTGCACAGAGTAGGGGTGGGATTGAGTTGCAAGACGGGTACCACGTGCCCTACGTAAAGGAGGTGGTATGCACTGGGATAGCTCTGAGGAACACTGATTATTATAGTAGCGATAGAATAGCGAGAGAGATGCAACATTGCGGCGGAGAGAGAGAGATTGCAGAGAGTTGGTGAGTGGACGGGAGTTAATGATACGAAAGGCCTTCCTTTCATCTTTGTCTAGGAGAGCGGTGTGAGAGGAACCTCCCCACACATGTTTTTTTTTTTTTTTTTTTTTTTTTTTTTAAGAGACAATGAACAGAGGAAGGAAAAACACAGATAAAACAAAAAGGTCCATGTGCCTAAAGGCATCCTCCATTCATAAAATGTTTGTAACAACTGGATTTAAACATTTGTAGATTGTAAGTTTGTGGAAAGCAATTCGAGGGAAGTGAATTCCAAAGAGTAGTAGCTCTGGGGATAAATGAATTCTGATAAGCAGAAGTTCTGCATTGTGGAGGAGAAAGTGTAAATTCATGGGCGCTCTCAGCTGCCCTAGTTCTACGGGGAAAGATGTGGAGAGGAGGCACAATTGAAGCAAGTTCCTCGGAACAATTGCTGTAAAAATATCTGTAGAATAATGCAAGGGATGCAACGTTTCTTCGTATGGATAATGTAGGAAGGTCCTGTGTGATTGCAGGGTTATTGATTAATCTAATAGCTTTATTTTGAATTTTGTCCTACTGCCTCAATGCAACCACTCCACTTCCACCCCACAGAGGTGAACAGTAATCCATCTGAGAACGCACATGACTTTTATATATTACGGCCAACTGCTCGTCAGTGAAGAATTCTCGAACTCTGTACAGGAGTCCCAGTTGTTTAGAGGCATTCTTAGCAATGCTTCTAACATAATGTGTCCAGCTCAAGTTAGTAGTTAATGTTACACCGAGAATGTCAATACTAGGGGAAGTGGGAATATTTACATCATTAAAAATATATGGGAGTCAGTGAGATTCTGTCGGTTAGAAAATTTAATATACTTGGTTTTCTGTGCATTAAAGGAAACTAGATTCTTTTGTCCCCTTTCATTAATTCTAGAAAGGTCCTGGTTCAGAGAAATTGCAGTGTTTATTTTTGAATTTATAAGATCGGGTTGGGTGAAGGAATTGGTAAATGTGAAGGAACTGTGGAGTGTTGAGTCATCTGCGTAGGAATGTATTGGACAATGTGAACAATACTCAATACAAGGGCGCACTATGCCCCTGTACAGAGCAAGAAGCTGTGCAGGGGAAAAGAACCCCCTAAGGCGGTTGAGCACACCCAGCTTCTGGGAGGCTGCCTTAGCAAGACTGGTAATATGGTCCTTCCAAATGAGAGCAGAAGAAAAAGAGACACAAGAATATTGAGAGAAGATGAAGGGTTGATTTTTGTATTGTTGAAGAATAAGGGATAGTCCGCTGGGAGATCCTGACGGGTAGATAGATGGAGAAATTGGGTTTTGGAAACATTAAAGTTAACAAGGTTTTCTCTGCCCCATTTCGAAATAGTATTTAGATCAGAATTTAAGAGTTCTATGGCTTCATTACGTTTGTCGTTGAGGGATTGCTGGCTGGGGCGTTCTGAAAAACTAATGGAGTAGTGTAAGGTTGAGTCGTCTGCGTATGAATGGATGGGAATTAAGGTACAGTTAAGGAGCTCATTTATAAAAATTAGAAAGAGAATAGGAGATAGGACAGAGCCCTGAGGAACACCGGAGTTTATAGGGTGAGGAAGTGAACAGTGGCCGTCCACAACCGCGGCTATGGAACGGCCGGAAAGGAAATTAGAGACAAAGGCACAGATGGAGGGATAGAAACCGAAGGAGGGTTGTTTAGAAATTAAAGATTTATACCATGGAATAGAGTGCTTACTTTTCTAATGTTCGAATTAGTTTGAGCTAGTCACTGGTATAATACATATCCGTAAATAGGTTTCTTAATGTTTGACAATGCATATTTGCGTGCAATGCCATCATTTGGTTTTTGTCTCATGCATGTTTGGATTGGAATGAAGTGAGCCTGTATCTCTCTCTCTCTCTCTCTTTCTCTCTCTCTCTCTCTCTCTCTCTCTCTCTCTCTCTCTCTCTATCTCTCTTTCTCCGTAATTAGTTTAACTGGAAAGGAATGAGTTAGACAGGCAAGAGTGGGCGATACTTGGATCAGTAGGGGAGAGACACAGAGGTATGGTTTAGTTTGTCAGTTTTATCTGGACGGTTTTTTTTGGTATTTGTTTCATAAGCGCAACATTGATTGATGCACAGCGGGTAGTCCCCAGTCGACCTGCTGTATGACTCAGTATTGCAGTGTTTGTGTAACGTGTTTAAAGATATTATCTAAACTCAGTTAGTGTTTGTTGCTTTGTGTGATTCGTGTCAATATTTAAAACTGTGTTATTATAAATTTGTCTAAAATAGGATTTATTAATATCTTGTGGTTGTAGATAATAATTATAATTGTTGTATGCATCATATTAGGTTCATTATTAATTAGTTTGTATGTGTACTAGTGAGCTGGTGATTGTTCTCTTAGAGTGTTGAGGCTTCTCGGGAACGTTGTGTATTGGACAAGAAATGGAGGGTGAAAGGGAAAGAGAAAAAAAGACAAGACAATATCACTGAATATGGAAGATGTATCTCTCTGTATTTGTTTGTACC
Organism: Paralithodes platypus; assembly: GCA_032716605.1. Classification (NCBI taxonomy): domain Eukaryota; kingdom Metazoa; phylum Arthropoda; class Malacostraca; order Decapoda; family Lithodidae; genus Paralithodes; species Paralithodes platypus. The sequence continues at coordinate 45,403,821 of CM064485.1, forward strand.
ACATTTATCTGGTATTTATTTGGGGGCAGGGCTAGGAATCCTCCTCCCCTTGTATAATTTTCCTACTCAACGAGACGGAGAAACGGGCGAAAGAATGCGAAAGTGGTCCTGGACAATGAGAATATGAACTTTAAATGTTGTTTCTGTTCGGGCTCTGTCACGTGTTGACCAGCCCCAGCAATGGGGTATGTGCCTGAGTATATACATACATACATACATACATTCATCTGGTTGTTTGCATGTTCTTGTTAATAACTCTCGTGGAGCGGGGTGTCGTGTGTATATCACCGTAGCGCCAGGCGGATATATTTGCCGAAAATTACCTTCATTCCATGCTCTTTTTCATGCATAAGCAAGAGCCAGAGTGTAATACAATTATATATCCGTGAAAGGGCGATGATAGAGCTTTCCAATAACACCTGAATCATTCTTGTACAACATATGCTTATCTTGCACTGATCGTGAAACCGAAGGGCAAAATCGGTAAAAGAGTGGCAATTTGGTTGTTTTTGGTGTGTGAGAGAGAGCACACGAGTGAGAGAGCCGTGTGTGGGGTTTCAGTGTACACCGCGCAGCCGTGGCAAGCAGTTGGAGCCCGCCTATGCTTCCTACAACGCCCGGTCACTCTCTCAGCGCTCATAGTAGCCTCAAAATGGCGCCCGTCATATGATGGGTGCCGCAGGATAGGCCAATTTTCTCTCTCTTGTTATATGACGGTCGCCGCGAATTTGAGAATTAATACATTATGTGTTTTATTTTGGCAATAAATGTAATAATATATTCCACTGCTAACATAATTATTGTATATCCTGTTGTGTATTACTCACCTAACCCCCAGTAACAATGAACTGAATATATATATAACTGAATTGTACATAGCTATCGAACACATGTAGATAATTAATTCAACCATACTCCTTAACTTTTTCACTGCAGGTGATGTACTGGTACATTTTATGTGAGAAATATGTATACCATGGGTGACATACCCATATGGTTTGGTATTACCGAATTTACCGACAAGTGCGAAATTATGCGTTTTGGTCCTGCAAATCAAAGAGCCAACTACTCTTTGCTAGGAAGTGCATTCAATACATGGTATTTTACGGTTTTAATACATAGATATTTGTTACAGTTTTGGGGTTGTACATTAAATCACAAAACAAAAACACAAACAAAACAATGAAAGTACAGTACTCAAAAATACATTTATAGAAAACATGTGAAAACAACACAAAAAAGCATTTTAAGTACATACATTAAAATGTTACTTATACTTAAAATTATATTACTTACTTAAAATGTTTGCTGTATGACCAGACTGAGCCTCAAACCCGAGCCTGTAGCGTAGCAAACCAAGACCAAACTGACTAAACCACCAAGGAGCTCATTATGTGAGGTGCGGTCTCGTAGCTTAATGTCGTTCACGCATACACCTTTTTTCTTTTTTTTTCTTTTTTTTTTAAGAGACAATGAACGGAGGAAGGAAAAACACAGATAAAACAAAAAGGTCCATGTGCCTAAAGGCATCCTCCATTCATAAAATGTTTGTAACAACTGGATTTAAACATTTGTAGATTGTAAGTTTGTGGAAAGCAATTCGAGGGAAGTGAATTCCAAAGAGTAGTAGCTCTGGGGATAAATGAATTCTGATAAGCAGAAGTTCTGCATTGTGGAGGAGAAAGTGTAAATTCATGGGCGCTCTCAGCTGCCCTAGTTCTACGGGGAAAGATGTGGAGAGGCGGCACAATTGAAGCAAGTTCCTCGGAACAATTGCTGTGAAAATATCTGTAGAATAATGCAAGGGATGCAACGTTTCTTCGTATGGCTAATGTAGGAAGGTCCTGTGTGATTGCAGGGTTATTGATTAATCTAATAGCTTTATTTTGAATTTTGTCCAACTGCCTCAATGCAACCACTCCACTTCCACCCTACAGAGGTGAACAGTAATCCATCTGAGAGCGCACATGACTTTTATATATTACGGCCAACTGCTCGTCAGTGAAGAATTCTCGAACTCTGTACAGGAGTCCCAGTTTTTTAGAGGCATTCTTAGCAATGCTTCTAACATAATGTGTCCAGCTCAAGTTAGTAGTTAATGTTACACCGAGAATGTCAATACTAGGGGAAGTGGGAATATTTACATCATTAAAAAATATATGAGAGTCAGTGAGATTCTGTCGGTTAGAAAATTGAATGTACTTGGTTTTCTGTGCATTAAAGGAAACTAGATTCTCTTGTCCCCATTCATTAATTCTAGAAAGGTCCTGGTTCAGAGAAATTGCAGTGTTTATTTTTGAATTTATAATATCGGGTTGGGTGAAAGAATTGGTAAATGTGAAGGAACTGTGGAGTGTTGAGTCATCTGCGTAGGAATGTATTGGATTATGAGTGGTAGATATGAGATCATTGATATGAATGAGGAACAGAGTTGGGGCCAAAACTGATCCCTGGGGAACACCAGCATTTATTGAGTGAAATTGAGAATAAAGGCCATCTACCATTACACATATTTTTCTGTTATGAAGATAAGAAGAAATTAGTGGAACTAATGATGCAAGGCCGTAGTGTGACATCTTCGACAATAAGGATTGATGCCAGACTCTATCAAATGCCTTTGATATATCCAGTGCTATTGTATGTGTTTCACCATGTTGGTCTGTAGCTTGGTTGATTTGATGCGTAAGAAGGCAAATAATGTCTGCAGTTGATCGACATCGTCTAAAACCATATTGCCTATCACTGATTAATTTATTATTCTCCAGATGCTTAATTATGTGATTATTTAATATAATTTCAAAAACTTTGCCAAGAGTGGAAGTTATAGCTATTGGTCTGTAGTTTGATGGATCTGAAGAGGCACCTTTTTTAGGAACTGGATGGATGTTTGCTTCTTTCCAGGGTACTGGGAAGCATGAGGTATGAGTACACAGACGGAAAAATTTTGCCAATACAGGAGCGAGCACCAAGGAGCAATTCTTAAGTACTATTGGAGGAATTTCATCTGGACCAGGAGCCTTATCTACTGAGAGATTCTGCAAAATAGTTTTGACATGTCTGGTGTGGATCTTAAGTGAGGGAATTTCAGGCGAATTAAAATTAAGTACAGGGACATCTTGATTTATTTCATCTAAGGTTGAGTTGGTGGAGAAAATATCCGCAAGAAGGTTAGCTTTACCTCGTGGGTCACTTACAAGATTGCCAGTCGGAGATTTTAATGGTGGAATGGATGAAGCAGTAGTGAAGTTGGATTTGAATGAGTTAAGAGTAGACCAAAATATGTTGTTATCATTTGGATTATTTAGAAGTTTATTTGCCTGCTTATGGAGAAAGTTTGATTTAGTTAGGTTTAATACAGTTTTGGCATGATTTCTGATGTTTCTAAAGTAATTAAAGGCTTCATGTGTTTTTGATCTCGTGAATGCATTGTAGGCTATTGCTTTTTGTTCAGTTACTCTAGCACAATTATGGTCAAACCATTTAGGTGAATTAGATCTTTTACTGTACTTTTGATGAGGAATAAAAGTTTCCATTCCAATTTTTACAAAATCTTGTATGTGGCTCAAGGTGGAGTGTGCATCATTAGAAAAGAAAGAGGTCCAGGGAATATCAATAAAGAAACCTTGAAGACCCTCCCAGTCTGCCCTATCGTAATGCCATTTAGTCACCAAAACAGGTTCAGAGTGGGAAGGTGTGGTAGGTGATAGACAGGTGGCCTGTATCAGACAGTGATCAGAAGATCCAAGTGGGGACCTCACTGTAACATCATAATTTTCTGAATTGGTTGTTAAAAATAAGTCCAGTAGGTGGGAATTATGATTAGGATTATCTGGTACACGGGTGGGTTGGTTGACTAGTTGAATGAGATTAAATGAGTCTGCAAATAGCTCACATTCAAGACCAGCATCATCAGTCCTGGCTGAATGAGTGAGCCATTCAACATTATGGACATTAAAATCACCCAACACAGTGATTTCAGAAGAAGCATTTAAGTTGAGGACACTGAGTTGTGAGGACAGAGAATCAAAAAGACTTTGCTCTGGAGGAGTATTTGGGGAACGGTAGATGCAACACATATATTTAAATTTACCAGCAGAAATTAATTTGTATATAGAATAATCAAAATAGGGACAATTGAAACTAGTAACCTCCTCCAGGGCAATTTCAGATTTTGCGAAGCAACACACACCACCTTTAGGTCTGAAATTTTGGAGCAGTTGATAACCTGGAAAATTAAATCTAGATGTGTCAGATGTGGATGTTACTTGAGTCTCTGTCAAAAAAAGGAGAGTAGGGGATTCTGCTTGAAGAAATTGGTGTACAGAATTGATGTTAGAGTGAAGTCCCCTTATATTACTAAAGAAATAGCTGTACTGACAAGGAGCTTTGGGACGTTGCAATGCTCTTGACACAGTCGCATGATGACGACCGGGAGGGCCCTGTGTCAATAACCCAACCCTGCCGGGGGTGGATATCCGAGGGACCACCAGGTTTGCTCTTAACAATTGTACTGCCATATTTATAAGGTAAGTGTATGGTGTTACATGTATGATATGTAGTGGGAAGAGTAGTATTTTATGGATAGAGGATAGCGATGTAGGGCAATGTCGTGAAGTTGGATGTGTATGTTATATAAAGAGGGTTTTCCTGATACCCCTGATGTGTGAGGCAGAAAGATATGTATCCAGCTACCAAGGCCTGGGAGAGAAAATGGAATTCAGGCTATTCCCTGAGTCTCCCGAAACATTGGCGGTAGTACTTCCCTGGGCGGGGCTGCCTACCCCTACTACGTACTACCGACCTACCCCTACTACCTACACTCAAACACTAGTTACTAATGGGGCTTTCACTCGCCAATAAGTTCAGCCATGAGCCCGAAAACCCAGAAGGGCGTCACGTTGCCGGGAGTAAATAGCCAAGGACGGTTGTACGAGGAAGCTGGGCGTGACTGCCAATTGTTGACGATGGAACTATGTATACATTTTTAAAAATTGCAAAACAAAATATATCCAGTGTTCTCAATTTGCTCGCCAGAAACTTGTAGATAAGGATGGGGAGGATCCAAGGTACGAGATCTGCTGATGATAATGGAGTGTGTTTTACTAGCATTAAGTTTCATGCCCCAAAGTTCACACCATGATGTAATTTTGGCTAAATCCCTATTCAGAGCAGTAGCAATTACGTGTTGATCTATTGGTGATGGAATTGACGCATATAAAGTTGTATCATCAGCATAGGAGATTAGTTTATTTTCAAGCTCGGAACACAGGTCAGCAGTAAAAATAATAAAAAGCAACGGCCCAAGGACACTGCCTTGTGGAACACCAGAAACAACAGTAACAGAAGGGGAATGACACCCATCAATGACCACAGACTGAGATCTTTTCGTCAAAAAATCTTCAAAGATCCTTAAAAAATTGCCACCAATACCGATGAGCTGTAACTTATACAGAAGTGCTTTATGGTTGACTAAATCAAAAGCAGAACTAAAGTCAATAGCTACGACACGAAGCTCATGTCCCTGGTCCAATGAAGATTACAAGTCATGGGTGAGTGTCAGAAGCACATCACATGTACCCAGTCCCTTACGAAAACCAAGCTGTGAGTTTGGTATCAAATTATGACTATTACAATAAGAGGAAAGGCGTCTGGACAAAAGCCTCTCATAGAGCTTGGATAGGATAGGTGTAATGGAGATAGGGCGATAGTCATTAGGAGATGATGAGGCAGTATTTCCCTTTGGAATAGGAGTGATAATAGCCTTACACCAGCAAAGAGGAAAACTACCTGATTTCAAAAGCAACCTAAACACCACGGCCAATTTAGGTGCCAAGACCACTGCAACTTTTAAAAAAAAGAGAGGGAAAAACCCATCCGGGTCTGTGCCACCATAGGTATCAAGATCCAGCAAGTACCTTTTCAGTTCAGCTGATTTGAATGTCATTGAATTGAGGTTGGGTCTAGGGAAACATTTCAATGGCAAAGACAATTCCTGATTACTCTGCTTATTAATAAAAATATTAGATAGAATATTGGCCTTCGATAATGGATCAAAAGAGATGGAGCCATCAGAATCACAAAGAGGAGGCATGGAGGAATCTATTCCAAATAAAGAGGATTTCAAAGCGGACCACCATTTATGAGGCTGTGTAGCTCCTGCCAGAACATCCTGAAGATATGAGTTATAATCCCTCTCAGCACCATCATAAACTCTCTGCGCAGCTGCCCTTTTAAAAACATAATTTTCCCAATGCAAGGGGGTTTGATTACGCCTCCATAGACGATATGCAGCCTGTTTGTCATCAAATGCACGCTTGCAGTCATCATTAAACCATGCTTTATCCCTGATAGAGAGTTAATTGTTTTTGATGGAACTCTTTTGCGAAGGATACCAAGAAGGGAATTGTTGAGAGCTGAAACCGGGTCATGAGATCTTAGTATGTGATTCCACTCAATATTACAAACATCATTACAAACGTTGTCCCAGTTAACCCGGGATTTAAGGTAGAATTTACGTGAGAGAGTAATATCAGGAACAGAAAAATCAAGATTAATTTTACACATGATGGCATTGTGGTCGGAAGTGCCAACAGGTACAAGAACGGAGGTCTCTACAACTAGAGAAGGGGCACTTTCCAGGGATGGCCTCGCTTAGTATACAAATACACCCTCATGAATGAACATTTTAGCAGTATGACCAGGCCGGGCCTCGAACTCGTATTTCGTTGCTTTTATATTTTATTAAATTTGTTCTACTTAAATCTACATTTTTCAGTTTATTGCAATGTTTGTCTAGTTATTAGATAATAATGTGTTTGTTTTGTTTTGTTTATCAAGTAAAATACTCATATATGAATTTGCCTCTCTGTTTGCATTATAATGTTCTGGTCCAATCTCAGACATTTCAATTTGTTTTTCTTCCGTCTTCTTTCAACAATTTCAGCTCATATTTCTTATCTGTCATCACATCTCCAGCAACTGTGGTGCAGTCTTACCAACTTTCCGTGTAATTAAACTTTGAATGTTGACAACTTTTCATTTACTGTAAAGGTTGCATCGTGTGTATTTATTTATTTTTGTTATTTCATTTTTACTCTATCCACCTAATATATTCTTGGCTCAAAATGTTCGAATTAGTAAACATCTCGGCAACCCATCCAATGCAAATAAATATGTCCGCGCAGATGCATACTTAGCTAGGTAAAACATAAATAAATATATATACAGTATATAAAACATAAATATAAAATTAATTGTATGTGACACTTCATTTTAGGGTCGGATATTATAAATTACAATTACATTTTGACTCTTATTGACAAATTAATAACCAGCGATTCAGTAAATAAAAATAGCTTGAATAATTAAACGATAAAGGTGCCCTTATCCCTTCCTGTACCAATGCCTTTTTTTTTTCTAGCTCTATGTAGACGGTTTTGTGCAGCTTAAGAATGATCTGTGGTAGTAAAAAAGGGCTAGGTGAAATAGGTCGAGCCTGTTAATTGCTGAAGGCCCTTTTTAAACTGAATACAATCGCTTAATAGTAGCCAGAACAAAGTGCAAAGGACGGTAACGGTACTGAATGGGTTAACTAAAGTTGATAAATATGTAGCCATAAATGACTTTCCAACTTTCTGGCTTTACGTATCCGACCATCCTCTGGCAATACGTCTATGTCTACGCAGTGTCTCCAGATGCGTCCTTATTAAGCGTCATAATGGCCTATAGCTACGTCGTGGCTGTGATAACGAACATATCTTTTGATGTGTGCTTTGTTATCTACTGCCGTGCATTGGCTTGTAGATATTAGATTTTCATTTGTAAGTCCGCCGTTTTTTTTTACCTGTGTCTTACTTTTACCTGTTCATGTAGTACTCACAGTTATTGTATATCAAATATTTATCTCTTTGAGAGAGAGAGAGGTTTACATCTGGCAATGATATAACACAAATGCTAATTTACGATTATATTTAGTTGAAAAGGACCTTCATGGATCGAATGAAGTATAAATTATTCCTCTTAAACTTTTAACACCTTACGAGCGGGCCCGTCAGTTTTTTTCCACTACGCGCCCAGTGGGGGTTTTTACCCTAAATGGCCTTGTTTCCGTGCTCTTTTCATGCATAAACAAGAGCCAGAGTGTAATACAATTATGTATCCCTGAAAGGGCATAAATTGAGCTTTCCAATGACACCAGAACCATCCTTCTACGACCACGCGTTCTCTTGCAACGATCGTGCAACACGAGTGCAAAAACCCTAAAATACGGTAATTTCCTTATATAATTCCCTGTGTGGCGAGGTAGGGAGGGTGGAGTTGTGTGGAGTAGATGTCAGTAGGCGCGCGGGGTCCGTGCCGAGCGGTCATGAGGCAACCTACGCTCCTCCCGTCGCTCGTCTCTCTCTCAGAGCCATTCTTGCTCAAAAATTGCACACAGACTAAAGTCGGGCCCCGCCACATAGTCCAGGTTTTTAGATACAGACTTAAGTCGGGCCCCGTTAATAAGGGGAAACTCCCTCAGATTTGTTCTAAGTCTGGAGAAAGGCGTTACAATAATGAAAAGGTTAAGCTGTATTTTGTCAAGGTGAACTTTTTAAATATATGATTTCGTCATTCAATTGTCTGACATCTAGTAGGAAGAATAATTATAGCTTCGTTATACTCACTAGTGTCTAGTATTTAATATGTAGACAACATCTGAACCGAATATTTTCATAAAGGACGACCCAACCAATTGCATAACATGAGAATAACGTTTTCGGATTTTCATTTACAAATCTTGGAATGAAGCGGATTACATTGTTTGATGGATTTGTATTTGGTTGTCATAGGTACTCCTAGATCAGTGTCTTAGTTTAAACTAGGAGTTTTTTTACAGCCATCCATTACGTGGCCATTTCATGTTTACTATTAACATGAAGCACTTTGCATTTGTCTATATTAAAATATATTTGTCAGGCCAGAACCTAATTTGGTAGTTCAAAATATAATTATGAATCTCTTGTGTGTATAATGGATAGTTGTATTACACTAGCGAGTTGTGAAACACTGACATTTGTTCAGGAATGAGTGCTGGTTTCTGGATTTGAGGTTTGATTCTGCAATATGGCTAATATTTACTAAATTAAATACAAGTTTGTTTGTTTACTGTTGCAATCAAATTACAATTAATTTATTGTTTATCCTTCATAGGAATATGTGTTACATTGGTTAGTTTACAGTCGGTGTTTAATTTGTTGCATTTAATTGTTTATTGTTTATTTAAATTTGTTATATTTTCAACTATAACAATTTGAAATACTACTATTGAATGTTTTTTTTCTCGAATCAAGGGTGTTTTACATTAGTTTAATTTATAATAATTTAGTTGCTTCAAGCTTTAGTAAAAATACAAGAGCAAAATTATGAATTAAAATCAACTGTTTTTATTCTTCAATTATAATATATATTTCAATAATTATTCATGTGATGTGACTTTGCTATCCTATGTATATAACTTTCAACAATATGAGGCAATAATGTAATACTATCTACTATTTTCGAATGTAATTTAGCTCTGACTCACGATATTTTTAAATTATTAATTATTATTATTTTAAATGTTTGTCACGTTGGAAGGAACGTACCACACAACAGGAGGACTCTACAGTTGCCCACATAAGTTATGTTCTTCGTCGTGATCTTATGTATGACAGTATAATAGGGTGAATGAATTGCGAGTGTGGTTTCTTTAAATTATCAGATGAGTTAACCACTGCATAAGAAGCTACACTCGTAATTCAATTATACGCACTATGCTTTTACGTATAACATCACGGATAAGAACATAACTAAGTGGGTAACAGTACAATATCTTAATAATGATATAAGCATTGACCATTATCAGTATACTTTATTTGTGCATCATTGAGGGGGGATGTTTTGATTTTGTTTCTATCCTCCCTTCTCCCCCATGCTTAACCCCATTAGTGTTCAGATTTTCAGACGTTCGGCCCATTAGTATGGTGATTTTAAGACCATCCACATCATTCCTGTTTTCAATATTATGACCTTCCGTGCAATTTAGGTTTTATTTTTTTCCTGGCGAGAGATAACAAGCTTGTTATTTACGAGGAACCAGTTTGCGGGGGGCTCTTGGGAATATATTTGTAAAGCTTGCTGGAGTTCCTGGGAGAAAACTAACAACACAATATATATAATATATAAATAAACAAATATATAACACCTACCTCTTTAATGTTGCAGGAAATATTACTAGCTGTTGCTATACTATCAACTATGGTTAGAACACACAACTAAGCATTGGGTACGGAATATGGTTCCTATATAACCTGGATTGTCTGCCCCCTCTAGAATGTCTGTTCCTATCACCATACATCTTCCTACCCTTCCACCATCTCAGGAAACGTCTTACCCTCCCAGCCCTCCATGGTTCCTGGCTCCCTTCATGATGACTACCTATAACAACACTTCTCTCTCTCTCTGTCTCTCTCTCTCTCTCACTTTCAATCTGTGTTTCGCTAGGGAACTGTATTTTTTCCGCCAAATATCTATTTCTGACTAATCTATTCCCCAAGATAAGTAAAAAAGAAAATGATTAATGTTGATCGCTGTAATATATTCCTGTATATAATTATATTTTCTTGCTTATTGGTTTCTCCTATTTGGTTTCCAATATATATATACAGTATAAAAAAACATAAATACATATTATTTATATATATACAGTATATATATATATATATATATATATATATATATAATATATATATATATATATATATATATATATATATACTGTATATATATATATATAATATATACAGTATATACTGTATATATATTATATATATATATATATATATATATATATACTGTATATATATACTGTACATATTGGAAACCAATAAGGAAAAACCAAAAAGCAAGAAAATATAATTACATACAGGAATATATTACAGCGATCAACATTAATTATGCTCTTTTGTATTTATCTTGGAGGAATAGATTAGTCAGAAGTAGATATTTGGCGGAAAAAATACAGTTCCCTAGCGAAACACAGATTGAAAGTGAGAGAGAGAGAGAGAGAGAGAGAGGGTGTGAGTGAGTGAAACAGAGAGGTTGGCTGTGTTTGGGAGAGAGAGCGAGTGAAGAGATTGTACAAGTACGAGCTAGATCTGAAGATATAATTATTCGTGGATTTTAGTAGACACTCAGACCACACAAACCTTGCAGTCTGACTTCGGTGATGATGCAAATAGTACGCAAATATACCTATCGTAAAGGATAGTGAAGAATTGCTAAGCAAACAGGGATAAAACTTGATAAAATATTGTACAACAACAATGCTATACCATTTTAACCACCTCTCCTCTGCTAACCCTGAACTTCTCTTTCTCACCGAAACTCAGTTGTCTGGGACTACTGACAGCAAACCCATTTATGTATCCTCCTATTATCTCTATCTTCAGTTTCAAGTCAAAGGTGGATGTTGCGTATATGTATGCAACAATATTCCTGTCTTTTGTGTTCCCAACTTTGATTCTTCTAAAAGCTCACAAACTAAATATTTCTTCACTGTTTATTTCTCCTCTAATTCTACTAAATATCCAAAATTCTTTGACTATCTAATTTCTAAAGTGGAACACATTCTAACCTTTCTCAGAAATCTCCATCTTAAGAAATTTCATCGTTTACCACCGTCAATGGCTCTTCTATGTTTCTACTGACCAACCTGGTGTACAAACCTAAATTTGTTCTATCCTAAATTACCTAGAGCAGTTAGTCCTGCAACCCACCCATATCCAGGATAATTTCGGAGATCGTCCCAACATTCTTGACTTATTTTTAACCTCTAACCCTTCTGCTTATACTATAAATCTTGTCTCTCCTTTTGCCTCCTCCGAACATAAACTTATCTCTGTCATCTGTTCTATCTTTCCGGAACAGCCACCTGATCTCCCAGCCGACGGCGCTTGTGGCACTTTGGCGCTGTTGACTGGGAGGCTCTTCGGCCATACTTCTTTGATTTCCCATGGAATGACTTCTGCTTTTGTGGCCGGTGTGACGTTAACCACTCCGTTAGAACCGCATGGCTTGTCCTACAGTGACTCGCTAGGATCGCCAGGGCAGTGGATGTGGCTACAGTTGATGTATTATTGTGTCCTTTATTTCATATGAAAGCTCGTGTCATGGGCAGTCCAGAAAGGCTCTTTGTTTTCGCCCATGTCAAGGCTTTATATATTTAATTGCAAAGTATATGTTTTATCATTAAGTAGTAATGATAGGATTTGAGAGAGAGAGAGAGAGTAGAAAAGAGTGAGAGGAGGCGCGCAGTGTTTTTTGCCATGCTCGATGACGTCACGGCTGGCTGGCGTCTTGGGGATTGGTTGGAGGAGTTTTTTACCATGCTTGGTGATGTCATGTTTGGCTGGCTTCTTTGGCATTGGCTGAAGGAATTGTTACCGCTTTGCCTACGCGGTGCGAGCTAGTGCTAGTATATATACAGCTCTCTTGCCACTCTCTCGCTCAGATCTGGTTTCTAGAACGCATCCCTCTTATCCCTTTGATACCTGTCCCCCTTCTGCACCTGAGAACCTTTTCCTCTGCCTATCTCTCTCATTTTCCATATCTTTCAACACCTTTTATTAATATTATACCCCCTCTGGTTAACTCTGCATAATCAGCTTAATGCTGGCCAGTTGTATTGTGCGTTAAGGTCTTATAAAACCCATGTATGTTTAGTTGTTAAGATAAGTTGATCACGAAGCATTGGTTGGCATTCATATTGTTCAGTACCGCTTCCTATAATTATTAGTGTTCTGCTGGATTAGATAATGCTAGACTAGGAGTCTGATACTATAAGGTATTGTTTCCGATGGGTGCTGGCTTTAGTTAAAAGCTGCACGACATACCTGAGAACTGGAGTTGATTGGGTAAATTCTTGTCTGTGTGCCATTGAGAATAGAGCATGCACGAATGAGGACTTTTTGCCTATACCATTCTGCACTGTTCTAGGCTCGGTTGTTTGTCTTTGAGGTACGCCAGGAGAACGCTTAATACTTCGGTATTAAGGTTTCTCAAGAGAGCTACCCTTCACTCTAACGTAATACTTGACGCACAGACTTGAGATTTGCACTAGGCTATGCGGCATGCCATGCGCACCAGTATCTCGTATCATTGACTCTAGCTAGGCTTTATCAGTCATAGTAGACATTAAGTATATTAACCCAATTACTCTTATTATGCATACCCGTTTATGATTACACAAGCATTTCGCAGCCTAGTTTGATGTATTGAGACACAAACGACTTAGGCTCTTTTTGTTGATAGGAATACTGCATTGTCGTGGCGATTATTATTGTTGTAGTGTTCAGGATATTCTTGGCTCCGACTGCATTATATATCCTGCCTATTGTGAGCATAGCCTGCTCGAGCATTGTTCCGCTGCCTGCCTTTTTGGGTTCCATTTCCGATTCGAGCATCTTGATAGCATCTAACATTTAAAGAAGATTCCTTGTTGGTGTTGAAGGACTTTAGTGCACTTTCTTTCATGCAGGAGTGCCTGACATTTATTGATCAAAGTAACGTAAGCTGTAACTTCTCTTACCACCTTACTTGGCATACCATAACCAAGCACCTTCGGTTATAGGTAGTAATAGGCTGTTTTCACATAACATTAAGCCTAGAGTAGACGCACATTTATTGAGAGTTTGATAACCTATTATTGCATATAGAACTCTGGAGAGTATTTGTGTTCTTTGTTCACTGGGAATATACATCAGAGGTTGGATCTAGCGCTTTCTGTTGTATCATTTATGCCATTACTGTCCAATGAATAAGAGCCCTGATATATTTAAACCTCAGTCGTAACACCGGGTACCCTCGGAGAGCACTGAACGCATTACTGACGTAATCCTCTCGGGTATGGAAGCATACATTCCATTTTCTTTCTCTCAGTCTAATGCAAAAAAATCTTGGTTTACTCACGCTTAATCTACTTCTGTCCGCAATAAGGAGGAAGCATTCAAACAGTACCATCGCCTTCAAACTCAAGAATCTCATAATTCCTATGTTTTTGCCCAGAATCAAGCCAAATTTGTTCTTCGGTTTGCCAAACAGTCTTTCATCAATAATAAATGCACTGAATTATCCAACTCTAGCTCTTCCCAGGCCTTCTGGCATCCAGCCGAAAACCTCTCCAACAATTTTTCTTCTTTGTCTTTCCCTCCTCTTTTTCACTCTGACGGCACCACCGTCACTTCTTCCTCTGACAAAGCCGAACTCTTCACTAACACTTTCGCTAAAAACTCCACTTTGGATGATTCCATTGCTATTCCTCCCTCCCCACCCCTCTGTCTCTCTTCTAAGGATGTACTTTCCACCCATGGTGTTCTTCCTGTTGCACTCAAAAACTGTGCTTCCGTGCTGACTCCCTGCTTAGGCAAACTCTTCCGTCTCTGTCTTTTCTCTAACGTCTTCCCTTCTTGCTGGAAGTTCGCTCTCATTCAACCTGTCCCAAAGAAGGGTGACCGCTCTCAATCCTCCAACTATCGTGCAATGGCTCTCATTTCTTGCATCTCTAAAGTTTTTGAAACTATTCTTACCTCAAAATGTCTTAAGCATTTACATCCCATAACCTACTCTCAGTCCGCCAGTATGGCTTCATTAAGGGCCGCTCTACTGGTGACCGTATTTCTTATCTTAACCCTTTCAGGCTTATGACGCGATTTTGAGCCTATTAGGGATACTTTAAAGACTTTTTTTTCCCATCAGGGGTATTTAGAATCCTTTAGTTTAGTTTCTTCAACCTCTGCAGTTGTATTTAAGTTAGCTGTGGGCAGAAAACTAATTTTGGAGAGGTAATTATAAGAGTGAGAGAACTCTATTTCTTATTGCTAATCTGGCAACCTCTGCATCATACAAGCGTGAAAGAGTTAATATCTCCTGGTCATCCTACACTCGGGACTTCGGTGAGACTTTTTCTGTTGCGCAAGACATATTGAAGGCCTTTGATAGAGTCTGGCACAAATCTTTCATTTCAAAACTACCCTACTTCGCTTTCTATCCCTCCATCTGTGCCTTTGTCTCAAGTTTCCTTTCCGGTTGTTCCATATCTGTGGTTGTGGACGGCCACCATTCACTTCCTCAACCTATCAACTTCGGTGTTCCTCAAGGTTCTGTCCTATCTCCAACTCTCTTCCAATTATTCATTAACTACTTTTTCAACTGCACCGCCAGCCCCATTCACTCATATGCTGACGACTCTACATTATACTATTCAACTAGCCTTCCATAACATCATTCACAGCAGGAACTCCAAAACTCATGTAAGGACGCCATAAAGCACCTATCTTCTGATCTCTACTATTTCCTATTGGGGCATAGAAAACCTTGTTATTTTCAATGCTTCCAAACCTCAATTTCTCCATCTGTCTACTCGTCGCCCGCTTCAAGAAAACTATGACTTACTCTTCAAAAGCATACAAATTTACCTTTCATCTTTTCTTAATTTTCTCGGTGGCTGTTTTTCTTTTGATCTCTCTTGGAAAGATCATATTACCACTCCTGCTAAAACAGCATCCCAGAACCTGGGTGTGCTCAACCACCTCCGGGGGTTCTTTACCCCTGCACAGCTTCTAGCTCTGTTCAAGGACACAGTGCGTCCATGTATTGAGTATTGTTCACAAGTGTGGGGAGGATCCTCTCACATATCACTTCTCGACAAAGTAGAAAATAAAACCTTCCGTCTCATTAACTCACGTCAACTCACCAATTCTCTGCAATCTCTCTCTCTTCACTGCAATGTTGCATCTCTCTCACTATTCTACCGCTATTACAATAATCAGTATTCCTCAGAACTCTCTCAGTGTAGACCACCCCTTCTTCGTAGAGTATGTAGCAACCGTCTTGCAACACACTCCCACCCCTACTCTGTGCAACTCTCCAATCCAAGAGTGAATCATTATTCTCAATCTGTCTTCTATTCAACAGCTGAGCTCTGGAACTCTCTCTCAGAATCAGTCTTTCCCTCATCCTATGACTAAATTTGCTTCAACATCTGTGTGTCCAGCCATTTTGGCTCAAACGTCCCTAGATTTTGGCCCTGTCACTCTTTCAACTCTGGGGGAAGCACTCGTCACAGGTAGTTCTGCCTTTCGTCTCCCTCGCTCACATAGAACATGGGCTTACACCGTTGTCAGCGGTCGCCAACCGGATGACTCAGGCTTATGACATAATTTCGTATTCATGTCTACATCTATCCTCGTAGGTGTGGGTTCACTTTTGAGGGAGAGATGGTCTCATTAGTTGCCTCCGAACCTACCAATGACATTTGTCAATATCTTATATATATATCACCTACCCAGAAAACATCATACTCAATTTATAGATTTTCTTGCAATGTGTATATTCCTCAGAGGCGCAGAAGTTGCCATACACTTTCACAACACATATATATATAATTATTTTTGCGATTGACAGACTTTCATTTTAGTCAGCATTCCAAGAGATCCCGGAGTTTTAAAATCAGGTCAATATTTACTTCCTGGACGTGAAACCCAATAACTCAAGTTCTGATCTCGAATTCACATCACGAGAATACGAGCAAAGAGAAGAAAAAGAGCAGGAAGGAGAGAGGAAAGAAAATAATAGAAATAAGAGAGAATGTAAGGGAAGCGCCGAAACACGATATATATCAAGATTAAATAAAGAGGAAAATAGATTGATGATTGGAAAGGAAAAACAAGGAGTAACAGCAAGTAAGATCAATACAAAGTAGCAAAGAACAAAATAAATTCGTTACTTGTTGTAAATATATAAAACTAATGCAAAATACTGCAATACAGTTCTACTATAAAATATTATTTATCCAAAATTTATTCACACACTACTACACGTTATATAATTATACTGTATATATATAAATATATATATATACATATATTAGGGTGTTTCATTATATCTACCTAAGATGTTGATTACCATATTGATGCTCCCTGTTATCAGTATCATTTGAATATGATTTATGCAAAATTTCTGCTCTGTTGGTTAACATTTAGAGGTTGCACACTTATGCAACTTTTGTATTTGTTTTACAGGAAATGTTGTGTAAACTTTCAAAAGTGTGCGACCAGTAAATATTGAGCAATCATTGCAATTTTGGGTTTGTTGCTTTTATAATCTCAAATAGAAACTGGAAAAGCAATATGACTCTCGTGGTTTCATTTTATTTCTTCCCATATACTATGAAGCACCCTAATATATATATATATATATATATATATATATATATATATATACTGTATATATATATATATATATATATACAGTATATATACTGTATATATATATATATATATATATATATATATATATATATATATATATATATATAATATATATATATATATATATTATATATATATATATATATATATATATATATATACATATATATATATGTATATATATATATATATATATTATACTTATAACAGTGGATCCTCTATACAGTAAGGGAAATTTCAATAATCAAACTCGCAGGACGATTCATACACATTTATTTATTGAGTTAATGGCAAGGTATATGGGATATAAGTTCTCTTATCAAGAATACTGATAACGAGTTAGTATGGAACTCCGTAATTTTGTGGTTTTTATTTGCAAGGGATATCAACTCCGTCGTCAATATAGGACAAACGATATGAGGCGATCTGAATCAATAATCAAGTTTATATACAATGAATAGATTAGTTCTGGAATAAATGTACACGAAATTATATATACAGCTACACACTGGAAAGCAAGCAGGGCGAAACGGGGTAGGATGAGTAACTTAGGAGTGATATCAAAGAAGGCGGAATGCTTTATGTAAGGAACGGGTATAGGAATTATGAAGGGAACAGGAGCCTTAAGGTTTGGTGATAACTTAATTTAAGTTAGGTGATTGTATCCTGGGTAATATGTTTTGATCTAAGTCAAGGGGAGTAACTTGAGTTTAATATATGCTGCAATATATGCATGAGGGTCTAGGATATTCTTGTCACTGAATAAAACTAGATAGTTTTGGTAACTAAGGGGTTACGTTGGCGAAACAAAGTATTAATTAGTGAGGGTTTACGCTATGATAGGGGTGTATAATTTCGTCGCCCAGTTGTCTGCTGAGGCGGGAGGGCGAGAAACATATATCCCCTCTGTCTGCAACGTCTAGCAACACACTGACCGCCGCGGGAGAGGTCTCAGTGTTGCATAAGGTCTCTAAGTGATTCATTTGTGTTTACGTAACCGCGTGATATAAATTTGCACGAAAAATAACCGATAAGTGGGGAAATTATGAGGACAAATAGCCGATAATTAAGGAGGGGGAAGGGGTGTGGAAAGGTGGGCAAGGGGGGATTGAGACACATGAGGATGAGTGGTAAGAATTACTAGAGGGGAATTATCTCACCAAATTACATATTCCTTTGTTTTGATAGCTCCTGGGCCATTTGCAAGGGTATTTTTTTATGGTCTTGCTTCTGTGAGGCTTATCGTGTTCGCTATAGTGACCCACGCATGACTCTTTTCGCGTTTTATGGGTTAAGGGAAGACGGGTGTATATATTTGCTCAATTATGTATGTTTTTTATTATTTTATTAGTGTCCTCCCTAGACCTCCATCAAGCTTAACAAACACACTTCAGGACCCTCCTTCAAGATACATTTGTACATTTCTCGATAGAAAAATTAACCGGCCGAATGCCGGTTTCTCTTAAATTACAGGATCGCTATCGCTCGCCAGGAAGAAATCGACACCTAAATGACACGAACAGAGTTAATATTGACATGGGCGAAAGTTCTTAAAATCGCCAAATTAATAGACCGAACGTCTTCTAATATGAAAACTAATTGGACTATGCATGAGTTACACTAAAGCTGCGCCTATATAATTTCAACTTGCAGCTATGATACATGATATTTTGAGAGAGAGTTCACGCTCACAATATTTCGGTATACATTATTCAGACATTGTTGTTGTTGTTGTTGTTGTTCCCTAAGCTGCCTGGCCGAACAGCCCCGAGTCCCTGAGAAAGGCCATGGCCACGATCGGGCTTTCCCACAGAGCTCTCATTGAGTGTAGATTGTGTTGTTGGCGTAAGTGGTTGTGTGAAATGCAGTCTTCTATGATGTGTTTAATGGTATGGGGTGCTGTGTTACATCCCGGGCAGGCGTCGACAACGGAGTCATCCAGCCTCTTCTGATAGCTCAGGAGAGCTGGATGGTGTCCGCATCTCAGCCTGGCCAGGTGGACTCTGTCCTCGCGAGGAAGGGAGGATTCAGAAGGATGGATTTCGGGAGGTCGTGCATGCAGCTGCGTGTTGTCTGTGAGTGAGTGGATGGATCGGTGAGAGATATGAGTATGGATGTGCTTCTGGAAGTTGGTTCGGGGTGGGCAGGGAGGGAGAGAGGACAATAATTGTGTGTGATACCGTGTGCTGGGTGTTGTTTTGATATTTCTTGGTGTCTGTGGGTGTGTTGCCATGTAGTTTAGTGGGTGGTCTTGGTTCGTGGAGGCTGCTGCCAGGAATTGAGTGCCTCTCATGTCCAGATGGTCTTTGACTTTGAGGATTTGGGTTTCTTGATGTAGGTGATCTGTGGGTGCAGTAGCTGTGCAGCCTGTAATGATTTTCAGGGCTTTGTTTTGAATAGTCTGTAAGGTCTTATGATGTGTTTCAGCTAGGTTAGAAGCCCAAGCTGGGCTTGCGTATTCCATCACTGATCTTATGTATTGTTTATATACTGTGGTGGTAGTTTCTTTGTTGTGTCCAAATTTTGGGTGAGCAAGTGACCTGAGGGCGTCAAGTCTGGGTGTCAGTTTCTTTTTAATGTTTGTGGTGTGCTGTTTGAATGTCATATGAGTACCATATGTTACTCCTAGGATTTTGGGTGTGTGTGTATGTGTTAGGGGTGTGTTGTTTATGGTGAGTTGAGGGATGTATTCGTGTTCTCCTGTCCAACTTGTGAGTAGGGTTGCGGTGGATTTGGCTGGGGCTAGATTAAGTCTGTTTGTAGTGCACCAGCCATGTAGTGTGTTGAGATAGGTGTTGAAGGAGATCTGTTGCTCTTTTTGGGTCATGGTGTGTGCATGTGAGTGTTATGTCATCTGCATAGGAGGCTAAGTTTATTTGGGGCGTATTGGGTGTAGTTATATCGTGCATGTACAGATTGAAGAGTGCGGGCGATAGGACGGATCCTTGTGGGACTCCGTTTGGAAAGTTTCTGATTTTAGATGACTGACCGGCAAAAGATACGTGTGCACATCTGCCTGCTAGGAAGTTGGCCAGCCACCCTTTTGTGTTGTTGTGCATGTTTGTGTTGTAGATTTTGTTTGTTAGGTTGTGGCGGGGGATGGCATCGAAGGCTTTACTAATGTCGAGTGTGGCTAATAGTGATCTGTGTGGTGGTCTAGCTGAGTTGATGCCGTCGAAAGCTCTTTGTGTAAGGTCTGTGAAAAGAGTGTTTGTGGAGTGCAGTGGCCTAAAGCCATGTTGTGTTGGAGCTAGGGGTAGGTCAGGTGTAATTAGTTGTAATACTAGGCGTTCCATGACTTTGGAGGGGGAGCAAAGGAGTGTGATGGGGCGGTGCGAGGAGGGTAGTGTGGGGTCTTTGTTGGGTTTGGGGAATGTGATGATGATACCATGCTTCCAAATGTCTGGTATTGTGTTGTGTGAATAACTGTAGTTTGATATGTTAGTCAGTGCTTGTATGCCTTGTGGTCCCAGGTGTCTGAGGTGTATGTTGCTTATGTTGTCTAGGCCACAGGCGGGTGAGTGCTTGAGATTGTTGATGATATGCTTTGTCTGGTGATTGGTGAAGGGTGTATAGTCAGGGTCTGTGGGGAATTGTCTCTTACGTCGGATGACACGTCGGTCGTCTTTGTGAGGTTTTAAGTGGCTGACATGTGAAAAGTGATTGATGACAGTGTTTGCTTGTTGTTTACATGAAGGAGTAGAGTCTGTTGTTGTGATTGCAGCATGTGATTGTGTTGTGTTGCTGTTGGAAAGTGTGATGCTGTTTAGTGTTTTGTAGAGTTTTTTGGGGTTTGTTTGTGATCAAGTGTTTGTAGGAAGTTATTCCAATTTAGTTTTGTTGTTCTTGTATCTCGTTGTTAGTTTGGGTGTTGAGTGCTTGAATTTGTTGTGTGATGTCTTGTGTGTGGGGTTCTGGGAGTGTTTCAGTATGTTGCGTTGTCTGATGAGGTTTTGAATTTCTGGTGTGAAGTTGGGGTTGTGTCTTTCTGTTACCTCTTGGAATGTGTTTCTTGTCAGCGTTTTGGATAGTTTTATTGAGTATGTGTACAGCATTGTTGATGTTAGTGATGGGTGTACTGTTTAAAGTTGTGAAGTGTTGTTCTGTCTCATTTGTGAATGCTTCCCAGTTAGCTCTTTTATAATTGGTGTATGTTTGTTTGTAGCTAGCTTGGGTGAGTCTGGTTTTGGTGGTGATAATGATCGGGAGGTGGTCAGAGCCTAAGGTTTTGACCACCCTCCAGGATGTTGTGGGGGCGAGTTCTGGGGAGCAAAAGGTGATGTCTGGAGATTATGGGTTATAGTCATTGTTATTATTTGTTATATTTGTAATAATGCTGTTTTTTGTAATTAATGCCTTATTAATGATTAACTATTTTGTAGTTATGATTTATGCCTTTGACTCTCACTCTCTCTCTCTCTTATATATATATATATATATATATATATATATATATAGAGAGAGAGAGAGAGAGAGAGAGAGAGAGTGACTATGCGAGAGAAGCTGAACCCTTCTTACCAATGGATGACCTCATAATTTTGATGAAGTTTCATTTTATACCACACCACACTATCGTCGGCTGTTCCCTCTCTGTTTCATTATAATAACTACTCCCCCCCCCCCCCACACACACAAATACCATAGTAATGCAGTAGAAATATTAGGTTATGGGTTTCTTTAAAGTGGGTTGTCGGGATGATGGCATAGCCAGGTCCCGTTGGCCTCACTGGGCTGTATAATGTAGTGAAGCAACCAGCAGCTTTAGGGGAGATGGGCCATTTTTCTGGTCCCCCTTCTTCCTCATAGTTAGCCCCACTGCTTTTGAGATTGTAAGACGTTTACCCCATTAGCTTGGTAATTGTAAGACCTTGCAGTCCATTTCTTTGCCAATATTAAGACTTTTCGTGTCATTTAGGTGTCGATTTTTTCCTGGCGAGCAATAGCGAGCCTGTATTTCAAGAGGAACCGGGACATTTTTCATTAAAAAAATGTACAAATTTATCTAGAAGTTGGGTATTGGGCGGGTATTTTTTAAAGCTAGGTGGAGGTCTGGGGGAAAAAAAAAAAAAAACACAATATACAAATACATATTATATGAGCCAATAAATATACCCATCTCCCCTTAACCCTTGCACCACCACCACGTAATTGTCATCATATTTTGGTCACCATTAAACGATATTCTTGAGTTTGTAATTTACTTCTACTATTCAAAGGGGTAAATAAGATATCAATAAAGTAGGTGTGCAGTTTTCGCATTACCCCCCAAACAAAAAAATAATGCATACGCAACTCTGCGACCTAGAATTCTGCAAGTAGTATTGAATCTCTTAGGTAAAATCGAGTTATATACAGTATATATATATATATATATATATATATATATACTGTATATATATATATATAGATACTAAATGTTTTTATACTCACAGCCGGACTTGAACCACTGACAGTCAGAACAAGTGCCCATACTTAATCCACTATACCACAGCGTGATAGGATACTTGTGTGTAGTGGATTAATGCATAGACACTCGTCCTGACTGTTGGTGGTTCATGTCCGCTTGGGAGTAGCCTATATTATATATATATATATAATTACATTTATGATCACATTGAATCTTGACCATTGGAATATTTATCTATGATAAGGTCAGCGTAACACTATTTTGTAGCATTTTGAATATGGTTGTGATAAACTATCAATGGAAGTTAAATATTACTAAGCTATAATGAATCAAAATAAAATCAATCTAAATGAATACTACTCTATATCTAAATTGAATTCAATCTGAAACAAGCTAATTTATATCCAAAGGTCTCACATAATAAATGTATATATAGGGTAAGGTTATAAGGGTTAATATTAGCCAGGAATTAACTCACCAATAGTTCCACGTGGCAAAGAGGCAAGGGAGACAATGGGGAACGAGACTTCGGTCCCAAGACTCGAGTCAAGTTAAAGAAAGAATAAATGATTACATGGGAATGGACATGATTATTATAATTTATGCTTATCTATCAGTCAGTCATGATGTCGATGAGAGCGTCGTGATGGTGTAGCTGTGTGTATTGCTGTATGTGTATTGTGATTAGAGGCACAAAAGCACGATCAACTGAGGGCGGAAAATTAGATGTTAACTGGTTGGTGTTCGTGAAGGCTCTGGCGTACCTCAAAAGCACACCTTGCTGCCTTAGCAAACCGCCAGGAGCCCAAATTATCGTACCGCATTTAGGTTGCTCTATACGATAAATTATATTAATATATACGATAAATTCATATACTACATAAGACCATGGCAATATTGCTTAATAGCATATTAGGCCTTTTATAACTTAACTTATTTACAATCTTATAATATACGATCTACTCGTCCTACGTCATGCTGTAGGAGAGATCGTGACGTCACAGAGACATACGAGATCACAAAAGTCATATTCTATCGTATTTATACGATACACTCCCCCCACAAAAAAGACCTGAACCCCACCTTAAACCTAAAGTTGCCCAGAGGCTATCTTCTGACGCCACAAGTCGACGGCGCCAGCAGCAGCGCGTCTGGGACGCGTCCCGGTCCGAGAATGATCACCATCAGTAAGAGGTGAGTCGTTCCTTTGAGAATCCTCGGACCCAGCAATAACAGGTGGAGCGTCAGATTGCAATGCGGAATCGAGCTCCAAAGCGTACAAACGTGCAATAGGACGAACAGTAGTTCCAGTGGCTGTCTTCAATAGCGCCACCCGCTCTACAGAGTCTGCCCCCTTGTATACCTCCAATACGCGGCCTAATTTCCAGTATAAACGAGGACTATCTTCTTTAATTAAAACAACTTCGCCAACTGTAGGTGCCGTTGGTCTACCAGAGGGAGTAACACTCCTTTCCCTCAATGCTAGCAGATATTCACTAATCCACCGTTTCCTAAAATCCTCGATTATCCTGGATATATACTGGTATCTCTTAGACACCGCTACCTCAGAGTACAACGAGGGATCCTCTAACTCTACTATGGACTGAAAATCAGATGGAAACGCAGTCAATGGTTTCCCATATAGCAAGTGAGCTGGTGTTAATGGTAGTGGTTCTTGCAGGTCGGTGTACACATATGTAAGCGGGCGATCATTCACGACTGCCTCTATCTCTGTGAGGACTGTCGTCAACTCACTCTTCTTTAATAGAGCATGTCCTACAACCGCTCTGAGTCCTGACTTTACTATGCCGACACATCGTTCCCACATGCCACCAAACCAAGGTGCCTTAACTGGAATGAACCTCCATTCGCACTTCTTCTCTCCCAGAAAAGTGATGATAGTAGGATCACTACTCATATCCTTTAGATATTTTGATGCTTGGACATAAGTGGGAGCATTGTCGCTAAGAATGAGTTGAAGGAATGAACGACGGGCACAAAACCGTCTGAACGCCAGCATAAATTCTTCGCTAGACATATTATCACATAGTTCTAGGTGTACCGCTCGAGACGTCGCACAGGTAAACAATAATATATAAACCTTCTCATACTCCCTCGTCTTCAATGCCCCTGTGTAATCTAATCCTACCGCTTGGAAAGGTTCTACGTGCTTTACACGGCATTCAGGTAGAGGTGGAGCTGGTCCAGTTGCATATGGTTTACCCTTTAGTCTCTGGCATATTACACACTTTCTCACTACGCGTCGAGCTACTTGTCGAACTCTGGGTATCCACCATGTGAGACGTAAATTTGATATAATATGACATACCCCGTAGTGTTTTACTTCCCTATGTGCACGTATGATCAATAGATCAGTAACGTGATGTCTTGTTGGCATAAGTATAGGTCGGTTTGTGCCGTCTGGTACACCCGACCACTTCAGGCGACCCTCACACCTGATGAGGCCATTGTCTAGGTGCAACCTTAGTTGACGCACTATATTAGGCATTAATGTCTTATTCGAGCTTTTCAAGGATTCTTATTCGAGCTTTTCAAGGATTCTAATTCATTGGAAAAGGATTCTACTTGAACCCATTTGATCAAAGTTACTTCAGCTGCTTTAAATTCACGAGCATCAATGTTGTGACCCCTGTTGCAGAGTTGGCCCGTTACTTTAAGCTTGAGATTGGATACATATCGCAACACCCAAGCTACAACTCTGACTAGTTTATTATAGTCACCGAATCTTGCCCACTTCATGATAGGACCCGGTGGCTCATTTGGTTGGGCTGTAACTGCCACTGTTTCCAGTGGCAGAAGTCCCTCACCAACAGCATGCCATATAGTCCATTCACTTTCATGGAGCAGCCACTTTGGACCATGCCACCACAATTCGGACTTCATTAACTGGCTAGCCGTTATACCCCTAGTTATGAGATCACTAGGGTTTTCCTTTGTATTTACATAATGATAAGCAATGTCTGGCAAAAGGGCTCTAATCTCATCTACCCTATTCCGCACATAAACTGGCAGATACTTCTTGCTATGTATCCAGTTGAGTGCGACCTGACTATTGCACCATACATGAACGATTTCAATATTTAATTCGCTCTCGTATGCTGCGCGTACATGTTGCACCAGACGTGCTAATAGCAGCATGGCAGTCAATTCCATTTTAGGGATAGATACCTTTTTAACCGGGGCTACCTTGGCCCGGGCTGTAACTAAATGTGCCCTAAATGAAGTAACAACATAT
This sequence comes from Paralithodes platypus, assembly GCA_032716605.1. Lineage (NCBI taxonomy): Eukaryota > Metazoa > Arthropoda > Malacostraca > Decapoda > Lithodidae > Paralithodes > Paralithodes platypus. The sequence continues at coordinate 45,429,772 of CM064485.1, forward strand.
ATGGCTACACCGTATGCCGTGGCGCTAGCATCGCAAAACGTGTGTAACGTAACGTCACCGAACGCCGCCACTTTACGAGGTATAGGTTTAGTACATAGGATGGCATATTCATTCAACAGCAATGTCCCTTGGTCATTCAGGTCCTCAGGCAAACTGTCATCCCATCCTATTTTACGTCTCCAAACTTCCTGCATTAGAATCCTAGCTCTTATGGTAACAGGTAATGCTAGACCCAAAGGATAAAAAAATTGCGCAACTTTGCTCAACAGACTTCTTTTTGTGTGCGCTCCTGTCTGCTGAGCAAAAGACCTTGTGTGAAAAGTTTGTATGTCATGTTTAGGTTGCCAGATCATCCCCAAATTTCTGGACTTTTCCTGGTTAAGAGATGCCGTACCATCCACTTGTATTAAACTCTGAAGATCTTCACTATTAGTAACCCACTCGCGGAGAAATAGATGTGCATCCGCAAACAATCTGCGTGCTTGCCAGTATGCATACAACAAATCATCTTGACTATCGCTAGTACCCTGCAAATTGTCAATGTATAATCCGCGAGATAGTTTACTTGTGTCCTCATGAGTGTCAGCTAGATGTTTTCTGATTGTGGCATTTAACAAAAACTGCGAGCAAGTGGCCCCAAAGAGTACAACCCGAAAACGGTATATTATGATGGGACTTTCAGAGTCGCTAATGTCGCCGAACCAAAGAAAGCGGGTAACATCTCTATCTTCCTCCTTTAGCTTGACCATCAAGAATGCTTTCTCGATGTCACTGGTATAGGCGTACTTTCCCAGCCTAAACCGCAATATGTGTTGGGACAGGTCCGACACCATGGACGGACCTGTCAACAGGCAGTCATTTAGACTGGGTTGTTGTCCTTGGTGGGCAGAACAGTCATACACCACCCGGATTGGTGTGGTGACGCTGTCTTTCTTTACCCCATGATGGGCCAGATAGTGAACCCTACCCTTCTTACACGGTTCCCTGACATCGACTCTCTCTATAAAGCCCCTATCCTCATAACTCCGAAATACATCGTCATACGCCTGGCGCGTGCTCGGTTCGTTAGACAATTTCCGCTGCAATGCGCGCAAGCGACCTAATGCCAAACCATAGTTGGTAGGCAGGCTTATCTCACTGTTCTTCCAGGGTAAACTAACTTTATATTGCTTGTCTGAGGCACAGTAGCACACAGACTCGTCAAACCTTTGTAGCGCAACTTCCGAGTCATAATCAGTCTCCATAGGATTAATGCCTATGTGATCCAATCTCCACAGTCGTTCCAGGTCGAACTCGGCAGCCATCTTAGGGTCACTAGGTTGGGAATCCTCCCTTCCCAACTCCTCTGCCGCGGTTACATTGACTCTATATATCGAGACCGTGTCGACCAGAACCTTTGACTGTGTAGTATGCACCTTTCCGCTCATGCAGTATCCAAATTTAGTGGGGATTAAAATTACACCACACATCTTTTTAAATCCAGGGTATACTACTTCATAATAATGATCCACACCAAGTAGAACATGCACCTCACTCTGATTTCCCATGGGATCTGACAAGTTAACCCCTTTGCTACGTAATGCGTGTTCCACCTTCTTCACACCCACAGATACATATTCTGGTAGGGTGTCTACTACGATACAAGTCATAAAGTACCGGTTTTTACGATAGAAATATGAAATCTCCGCTATCTCGTAGTCTTGTTTATCAGTAACCCCTGTGAAGCCCTGTAATCGAAGAGTCTCAGCCCCTACGATTCGGTGCTTCAATCCCACTAGTACGGACCTCTTTATAAAGGAACGTTGAGATCCTTGATCTAGAAGTACCCGACAAACTTTGTTAATGTCATTACCTTCCATGGGAATCTGTATTGTGGGCAATATAGTGGTGTCTTGCGTGCTACCTAGTGCCACAGTTGTAGTACCCTCATTTTTGACGTCTTTGACTTTATCTGCTGTAGGACACAACTTATCAAAGTGATGTCCTTTGCAGTGCCGACAGGGCTTTAAGTATGTAGCAGTACATTGTCCCTGCTTACCATGTTCCCCACTTAGACAACCTACACATAGCTTCAATCTTTTCGCCTGTGCTAGTTTTGTCTCATTTGTCGGGTATTTTATGCAGAAACTCCATTTATGTTTGTTGTTACATAGCTTACATAGAATCTGAGCAGGTTTCTTATACACACCCTCCTTCCTTACTTTAGTCCCCACTGTCATGCTTATTGTTCCCCTCTTCTCCATATTCTCACTCCCTCCCGACACATACATTCTCCCTTTGTTCAACTGTAGATTATTGATCTCCTTACTGAACTGAGTTTTGAACTCCCCCAGCTCAAATGATCTTACCTTATCAAGTATTGCCATAGGAAGCTTCTGACGCAAGATAATGACTATCATTTCCTGCGTGGTAAGCCCTAGGGTATCTAGCGATCGAGTATGGCACTCCATATTTGCCCTGAAGTTTGTCAACTCATCAACCTTATACTGTGGTTCTGCGAGCCCCAACAAGGCAACGACATGGGCCATCTTCAACTGCTCTCTATCCCCGTATGTGGACTCTAATAAGTGTACCGCTTCAAGATAACTACCACCTACTACTGCAAAACCCTCTATTAAATGTAAGGCCTCTCCTTCCATCTGTCCCTTCAGATAGTGAAACTTGCGGACATTATCCAAAGAGGATTCATTGAACCGTAGATCGAAATACGTCCCAGAAAGCTAACCACTCGGTTAACTTGCCCCCAAATGTAGGAAGATTGAGCTTTGGGAGGTGTACAGTATGTTTTGGGTCAGCCCTTCTATGGGCCTCATTATCGCCTGCCTTCTTACTTGCGACAGCACGCTGTAATAGGCGCTTCGCTCTAAAGACAGGTTCGTCATAGAGGGCGCGATTATCACACTCTGTAACTATCTCTTCCTCCTCTATCATGTCAGCCACAATCACCTCACTCAGAGCCGTAATACGACCGTGGGTAGCCTGGACGTTATCTATTCTAGCCTCCAATTCCTCTAGTTCAGCAGTAGTGATGAAAGTGTTTAAGTCCACAATTAGCCTATTTATTACTCCCCGAAGTCCCGCCCTTTGATTTTTAGGGGCTTTGTTCAGCACCCCACTAGACGGTGTCTCTTTATCGTTTTTATCCATTTTGCATGCGAGCCTATAGGCTATGTATCTAAATATTACGTTACAAACACAACGGTCAAATAATAGTCTAATTAAGAGACGCCAACCGGCGGACTTCTATGTTATGGAGAAAAAATAGTACACTAAATAGCAATATCTACTAATGGATCATATTGAACGAGAAAAAATGTTAGGTCAGGTCATATGTCACAGGAAGTCTGAAACGGAAAAGAAAATTATTGGGGAAAGCTGATGGGTTGGATGCAGAACTTGGGCAGGTGCAACGATGTGACCCTGCATTCCGGCTCTAACCATCGCTTGGCTAGCCTTGCCAGTTTATCATAGAGTTGTTCCTGCATCCTGTTATATGTCCCCTTGTTCATTGCCTTAAAATCCCTTACTGGTAGCTAATTCCCGGGTCTGGGCACCAATGTGATAAACTATCAATGGAAGTTAAATATTACTAAGCTATAATGAATCAAAATAAAATCAATCTAAGTGAATACTACTCTATATCTAAATTGAATTCAATCTGAAACAAGCTAATTTATATCCAAAGGTCTCACATAATAAATGTATATATAGGGTAAGGTTATAAGGGTTAATATTAGCCAGGAATTAACTCACCAATAGTTCCACGTGGCAATGAGGCAAGGGACACAATGGGGAACGAGACTTCGGTCCCAAGACTCGAGTCAAGTTAAAGAAAGAATAAATGATTACATGGGAATGGACATGATTATTATAATTTATGCTTATCTATCAGTCAGTCATGATGTCGATGAGAGCGTCGTGATGGTGTAGCTGTGTGTATTGCTGTATGTGTATTGTGATTAGAGGCACAAAAGCATGATCAACTGAGGGCGGAAAATTAGATGTTAACTGGTTGGTGTTCGTGAAGGCTCTGGCGTACCTCAAAAGCACACCTTGCTGCCTTAGCACACCGCCAGGAGCCCAAATTATCGTACCGCATTTAGGTTGCTCTATACGATAAATTATATTAATATATACGATAAATTCATATATACTACATAAGACCATGGCAGTATTGCTTAATAGCATATTAGGCCTTTTATAACTTAAATTATTTACAATCTTATAATATACGATCTACTCGTCCTACGTCGTGCTGTAGGAGAGATCGTGACGTCACAGAGACATACGAGATCACAAAAGTCATATTCTATCGTATTTATACGATAATGGTGTAATTCAAATTTAAAATATATATAAGAAAGAAATAGTGACCATAATATGTGACCTTCACCATTAACCTTGACCTTTGAATAACAAAAACACAACATTTGGTGACGATACGTAACCCGTTCAGTACGGTTCTGTCGGTTTCATTTGATACTGGATATTAAGACGATTTTATTTAGTTTATGAAGGGCCTCCATAAAATTAGCAGGCTTTCAACTATCTTTATTAACCCTTTTTACTACCACAGATCCTTCATAAGCTCCACAAAATTGTCTAATTATAGCTGGAATACAATAACAAATATGTAACCGGTACACAAACAGTCTAGGAAGAGTTTAAAGACAATTATTAACACTCTTCTTTTGTTCTTTGACCTTGACCTTTAACCTTAACCCATTATTGGCGGGGCCCGACTTAAGGCGGTCTAGAGAATAAAGGACAATGTGGCGAGGACCGCCTTATGTTGGTAGCAATTTTGAGCATATAATTGGCTCTGAGAGAGAGTCCGAGCGGTGGGAGGAGCGTAGGTTGACTCTGACCGTTCGGCACGGCTCCCGCGCCAGCACTGGGCCCACCTCCACACACATCCACACTCACTGCCTCCCTAGACAGGGAAATATGTCAGGAAATTACCATATTTTAGGGATTTTTCCTTCATGTTGCACGATCGTTGCACGACAACCCGTATCGTAGAAGGATGGTTCTGGTGTCATTGGAAAGCTCAATTATCGCCCTTTCACGGATACATACTTGTATTACGCTCTGGCTCTTGTTTATGCATGAAAAATAGCACGGAAATAAGCTTGTTTATGGTAAAACCACCCGCTTGGCAGGTAGTAGAAGTTACCGACCTAGCCGCTCGTGGAGTGTTAAGTATTATAATATATATATTATGATTGAAATATATGATATTTAAGTAAAATGCAACTAACAGTCATCAGCTTATAGAAATTTGAGCATCATTTTATTATGAAGGTTAACTTTCGACCTTGGCCTGTGACCTTGACCTTTATGTAGGATTATATTTTTGTTTGCTTTGATGTAACCCTATAAAACCAAATAAGTGTTTGTTACGTAAGACTATTATTGGTAGTCAAATGTATTCATAGGGTTAACTCCAGACAGGAGTATTAGGACGTTTTGAGTTACGATCCTATATTTATGATAAGGGTTAACCTCTTACTCGATGTAGGTAGACTTAACCCTTAATTAGCGGCGAGCAACATAAGTCGAGTTAAAAAAAGCTGGACTATGTGGCGGCGCTCGACATAGGTCGAGTGGCAATTTCAGCACGTAATGTGGCTGAGAGAGAGAGACAAGTGGTGGCAGGAGACTAGCGAGCGTATGACTGCTCCAGACCACCGCGGCGAACCTACTGACACAAATCTCAGCTCCCTCCTCCCTCTCTCACTCGCTACATACTCAATTATGTACCGAAAGTACCGAATTACCTGCTTTTTGCACTCGCGTTGCACGGTTATTGCAAGAAAACTATCCATCATACAAGGATCGTTATGGTGTCATTCGAAAGCTCTGTTTATGCCCTTTCAGGGATAGGTACTTGTTTTACGTTCTGGGTCTTATTTAGGCATGAAAATGATCACGTAAACAGCCCTATTTTGGCTAAAAACACCCCGCTGTGCGGTACATATAATAAACCGCATAGGCCGCTCGTAAGGTGTTAAGGTATCTCCTATGAGCAATAGGTTACTGTAGGTTGTATGATGATTGTAGAAGTTGTAGTGTAGAGGCTGAGTTCTCTGCTTGTAGATTGATTGATTTAATAGATAGGTATAAAAGCTGCCACCACCGATTACCATATACCTATTATATATTGATAGATATAGGTAAAGGGAATATAATTAAAGATCTCTGATCCAAAACCACTTTGATATATTTAAGTAACAATCTGAAAGATATACAGAAGTACTATAAAGTAATATAAGAGTAAACCCTAACTCAAGAGGGTATCTCTGGGTATATATTATCACCCTGGATGTTCGATTCTATCTGCCTGCTCTCCCTATCTCTCACCTTCTCACCACCTCCATGCCACACCTATAATTCACCTCCCGGTTACAAGATGGCTACCCGTGGTTACAAGATGGCGTTGGAGAAAGTACAGGGAGTGTCATTTCAGCAGAATGTGTGTGACAGGATCTGACCAGACAATACGTCATAGGGGTGAATGATCTTCTGACCTCTGTAATGTACAGTCCCCCATATAAATCAAGATACTGTAACTAAAACACCTTAAAATTATATGATAGATGGTTATAATGATTTCATAATAAATAGTATAATCTTGAGATGTAATATGTTTCAACTTTCATTATAGACCATCAGTTAGTTTCAGAGGTATTAAAGGAATAGTTGACCTTGGTCTTTGACCTTCATCTTGACCTTCATGATGTCTGAAAATTTTAATTTTAATTTTCCCTTAAAGCACAACTGCTTCAACGAATTGTGTGAAACTTACATGAATAGTTAAGAAAATAGTATATTGACCTTATATTTGACGTTGACCTGTGACCTTGACCTATCATATGGAATTGTAACAGCGCATTTTGAGCGACTGTACACTCTAGGGTAACTCATATAATCACTTGTATAACTCACACACTTATAACAGTTATTCACTTACTTAAGTATACTACTGTACATTCTAATTGGGCATGATCTCCCCTATAGAAGATCACCCCAACCCGATCTTATAAATTCAAAAATAAACACTGCAATTTCTCTGAACCAGGACCTTTCTAGAATTAATGGATGGGGACAAAAGAATCTAGTTTCCTTTAATGCACAGAAAACCAAATACATTCAATTTTCTAACCGACAGAATCTCACTGACTCCCATATATTTTTTAATGATGTAAATATTCCCACTTCCCCTAGTATTGACATTCTCGGTGTAACATTAACTACTAACTTGACCTGGACACATTATGTTAGAAGCATTGCTAAGAATGCCTCTAAAAAACTGGGACTCCTGTACAGAGTTCGAGAATTCTCCACTGACGAGCAGTTGGCCGTGATATATAAAAGTCATGTGCGTTCTCAGATGGATTACTGTTCACCTCTGTAGGGTGGAAGTGGAGTGGTTGCATTGAGGCAGTTGGACAAAATTCAAAATAAAGCTATTAGATTAATCAATAACCCTGCAATCACACAGGACCTTCCTACATTATCCATACGAAGAAACGTTGCATCCCTTGCATTATTCTACAGATATTTTCACAGCAATTGTTCCGAGGAACTTGCTTCAATTGTGCCGCCTCTCCACATCTTTCCCCGTAGAACTAGGGCAGCTGAGAGCACCCATGAATTTACACTTTCTCCTCCACAATGCAGAACTTCTGCTTATCAGAATTAATTTATCCCCAGAGCTACTACTCTTTGGAATTCACTTCCCTCGAATTGCTTTCCACAAACTTACAATCTACAAATGTTTAAATCCAGTTGTTACAAACATTTTATGAATGGAGGATGCCTTTAGGCACATGGACCTTTTTGTTTTATCTGTGTTTTTCCTTCCTCCGTTCATTGTCTCTTAAAAAAAAAAAAAAAAAAAAAAAGGCCTTGGTACAATTCTTGCAAGCTAAGCAGGGGTTCTCACGCTCCCTCCAGAGAATTGCAGCAACACCAAGATGATTGCTAACAACTAATATCGTATGACTCCACAATGGTAAGAAGCCGGCACGCTCGAGCCCCCAGGCATTGGCCAGTAGCAGAACAGCCACCCATTAGGAAGGTTACCCCTTCAAGCGGTCGTGGTAATTAATACAGTGACATTACAGTGACTGTGCAATTAGTGTGTGTACCGTTTACCTATTTTCGCTATTCTTAATTCATCTATTCTTTACAGGAAGGAATTACAGATGACAGGAATTATAGCTCTATCTAGTTGTTAGCCAGCTTACTGCTTTTAATTAGGTAGATACTTCCCTGCTGGGCAATGCTGGGCAATACAGTATCTACGCAGACCTTATACCTATCTACAAACCGCATAGTTCTATATTTTGTGTTAAATAAATATATATAGAAAAGCCACCAGTGTCTTTGCTTCAAATCAATTACCTCTATGATTTACCTTTCAACATGTTTTTACAGTGTTAACCTGGACTACAAGCATTACAAGGCAAATCAAGGTAAGAGGCAAAAAGGTATCAAAGCAGTATAATCCCGATACATAAGTGGTTGGCAGCTTATTGGGATACGTGTTCCTTAATACAACACAGAAAAGACCTCCGAAGAGCAATCATATTAAAAGCAGTAAAGAAAAGCTGAAAACAGAGCAACTAGATTTACCAAACATTAATGAGCTAAAAGGAAAGAAAAACATCGATGAATGATAATGACATAGAAGTGTATTCAGAGTGAGGTGGTACTATATCACAGTGCCCAGCACATCAGCGCTGACCTCAGCATTCCCTTCACTGAGCCAATGAGTCACGGTGAGCCCGCGCGCCAGCAACTCGCCCCAGCAACCCAGCCAAAGATTCACACACGCACGCACGCACACCACGCCCAGGCAAGGGTATGACGTGTCTGTGAACTGTGACGTCACGGGAATTGGTGACGACATCAGGAGAAGCAACTGCAACTCTAAGGGATCACCACTTCAAACTTCATTCTACAACAGCTGACTAGAAGACTTCAAACATCACAGCATTAATTCAGCTTTGTATCGGTTAGTCAGAAATAACAATACAAATTAAATATACTAGTAACTAGTGCTAGTAAAAATCCTGTCAACATAAACACAGCAAATGCCAGTGCCTTCTTTAAATTTTCTTTAGCAAATATCTCTACTTATTTACTCTACGAATTTTAAAGTGTGACTATACGTACATTTGAACTCCATTTCGAATTAGTAAATTCAAGTCTTGCTTTAAGAACTTTTATTATCGCACTAAGAAACTTATATTTTACTTCCTTTTAATTCTAATTTCTCTCATTGCATTAAAATTTTAGGCCTACAGTAAATATTAGTTTACCAGCACAGATTTCTCAAGAAATGTATTTTAGCAGAGGATCATTTCTTTTCTCTTGCCTGTGTTACCTTACTTTCATTTTCTTAATTTCGAGAGTATTCTTATACAGTGCCTTACTAAGTTGGATTTTCCAGATTTTCCTGTATTAATATTTCAACTGCTCACTCATCAGACTAACCACCTTCATTCATCCATACAAACTAACGTACGGGTGTGTGGTTAAGAGAAGTCCCTTTTACCAAAAAAATAGTGTACCAGTGCTAACATTTTTGTGGGATTATTTGTCAATGACATTCAGTCCAGGTCTATCTATCTATCTATTGCCTGACGCCGTGATCCCCGAAGGTGTGGCCACGAACGAACCGCCCCCATGCACCTCTGTCCCCAGTCAGTCGACGCCCCTCCCCCCAACCAGCACCGCCTTCGTTCATGTAGTTCCTCACTCCATCCTTCCACCTCATATTCGGTCTACCTCTCCCCCTCTGTCCCTCCACCTCGCTCTCGTACACCCTCTTAGTCATTCTCTCGCTTTCCATACGTTCCATATGGCCGAACCATCTCAAGTTGTTCCTTTTCACACTTTCCAGCACATCTACCTCCACACCACACCTCCTTCTTACTTCCTCATTAGTCTGTCTATCCCTCCATGTAACTCCGCACGCACTCCTTAAGTAATTCATTTCCACTGCTCTCACTCTTGGTCTGAGTCTCTCAACCAACGTCCATGCTTCGCTTCCGTAAGTCAGTGTCGGGATTACCACACTGTCATGCAAGGACTTCTTCACTTCCATACTGACCACCCTATTTCTTGTTACTGCTTTTAGCGTTCCTACAACCCTCTTCCCCTGTTGTACCCTCTCCCGCACCTCTTCATCCATAGTCCCATCTTTACTCAACACACTGCCCAGATACTTAAAAGAGTCCAGGTACCTTTACCAAAAGTGTCATTTTTCCCCTATGTCCTTTAATCCTTTTGGCAAGAAGTCACCTCACAATGAGGAGGACTTAATTTCCTCAGACAGTACTACTGAGAACAACTCAGAAGAGGAATTAGAGGGAGCGGGAATTGAACCTCAGTCAGACACAGAGCTTGAGAAAGAAGTAGGGACAAAACTTTCTTCTGACCTTGACGACTTGACTGATCAACTTACTAACTCTTTCAAGGAGACATCGGGCCACCCCGATACATCATCTAGCGCCTGCGGAACAGTTAAGGATACATTGGGTCACCCCGATAGAACATCCTCAAGCGCTAGCGCCAGCGCCAGCGAACCGTCATTGGTGTCCCAAGATCACCAAAATTTTGCGAAACACGAGGTAAAACGAGATACCTCCGGCACCCAGAGCCATTTCAGCTTACGTCCTTCAATACTAGGTGGAGTCGCCCTGCGATCAGGAAACACCTACTTTCCTGTAGTGTCGGCAGTGACACCTCCACCAGCAATGACTACCAGTACTTCATCTGCAATAACGCCACCGGCTAATTCCACAGCAATCATGACAGGTCAGCCGCCACCACCGAAGATAAATCTCATGCAACGTGGGCAAGACATCGCCTACTTTACCGGAAAAGATTGTCCAAACTACCCGGGAGGAGTTCTTATCTTCTTGCGGACCATCGAAGACCTCATGAGGAATAGTGACATAACGACAGATGAAGACAAGATAGTGTTTGTAAGAGGATACCTGAAAAGCGGCTCCAGACCCGCACTCGCACAGTCCATCCTAGGTTTCCGGACCAATGACTATAGTGCATGGAGAACATATCTGATTGAATGTTTTGGAGACGGCAACTATCGTATAAATACGATAGAATATGACTCTTTTGTGATCTTGTATGTCTCTGTGACGTCACGATCTCTCCTACAGCACGACGTAGGACGAGTAGATCGTATATTATAAGATTGTAAATAAGTTAAGTTATAAAAGGCCTAATATGCTATTAAGCAATATTGCCATGGTCTTATGTAGTATATATGAATTTATCGTATATATTAATATAATTTATCTTATAGAGCAACCTAAATGCGGTACGATAATTTGGGCTCCTGGCGGTTTGCCAAGGCAGCAAGGTGGGCTTTTGAGGTACGCCAGAGCCTTAACGAACACCAACCCGTTAACATGTAAATTTTCCGCCCTCAGTTGATCGAGCTTTTGTGCCTCTAATCACAATACACATACAGCAATACACTCAGCTACACCATCACGACGCTCTCATCGACATCATGACTGACTGATAGATAAGCATAAATTATAATAATCATGTCCATTCCCATGTAATCATTTATTCTTTCTTTAACTTGACTCGAGTCTTGGGACCGAAGTCTCGTTCCCCATTGTCCACCGCCATATTGGGTAAAACGTTCTCCCTTGCCTCATTGCCACGTGGAACTATTGGTGAGTTAATTCCTGGCTAATATTAACCCTTATAACCTTACCCTATATATACATTTATTATGTGAGACCTTTGGATATAAATTAGCTTGTTTCAGATTGAATTCAATTTAGATATAGAGTAGTTTTAATTTAGATTGATTTTATTTGATTCATTATAGCTTAGTAATATTTAACTTCCATTGATAGTTTACCACAGCAACCAAGGAGGAGCATTGGCCTTCGTACACAGAATGGCCCACAAATTTGACGAGTCCCTTGGTAAGCGAGACATGCTCATGGCCCAAGTCATTGCAGGAGATGTTGTCGTAGATGCCGAGCAAAGATTTTACACTTCAGATTGGGTAGATCAGGGAGCACAAACTATGACCCTGAAAAATCTAAGTAAATTCCTAGAATACATGGTTTTCGTATGCGCACTGCCTACCACTCTTAGGAAGGAAATCATGAAGACATCATTGGACAAAATTCAAAATAAAGCTATTAGATTAATCAATAACCCTGCAATCACACAGGACCTTCCTACATTATCCATACGAAGAAACGTTGCATCCCTTGCATTATTCTACAGATATTTTCACAGCAATTGTTCCGAGGAACTTGCTTCAATTGTGCCGCCTCTCCACATCTTTCCCCGTAGAACTAGGGCAGCTGAGAGCGCCCATGAATTTACACTTTCTCCTCCACAATGCAGAACTTCTGCTTATCAGAATTCATTTATCCCCAGAGCTACTACTCTTTGGAATTCACTTCCCTCGAATTGCTTTCCACAAACTTACAATCTACAAATGTTTAAATCCAGTTGTTACAAACATTTTATGAATGGAGGATGCCTTTAGGCACATGGACCTTTTTGTTTTATCTGTGTTTTTCCTTCCTCCGTTCATTGTCTCTTAAAAAAAATAAAAAATACAAAAAAAAGACTGAGTTTAAATCAACCAGTAACCTTCAGGAGTTTGTGGCAAAGAAAGCATGCAAAATCTCCACAGATGTAATACCAAAAGCCTTCGTAAGCCCAGTAGAAGCTTTTGGGACCAAACCCAGGCAGGCTACAAGCTCAAGGAACCACAACATCTGTGAACACTGCTAGAAGAAGGGCCATGACAAGAGATCATGCTGGAAACTGCACCCGGAGCAAACCCCGGACAGGTACAAGAAGAAGACAACACACACACCTTCTGGTGGGGCATCACACAAAGCTTGACGAGCACAAGGAACCCCCACAAGCCAAGGAACACAAAGTCCGAGGAAGAGCTGTATGATCCATGGAGAAATGGGACATTCCACAGAAGACTGCCGAGCAGCCAAGGATCTAGTCAGTAAGTACCACAAACGTTCGTCGGGGGAAGCTCAGGGCAGGACGCCCGAAAATCAAACGTAGTAAAGACTACTCCGTTACCTACCAATGTACACTCGTCGCCCTTACATGTACCCTCTATCGTTGCGGCTGTCACACAAGTGAACATTATGTCAATTCCAGTAATGGTAGGTAACAGGAAGATCTCTTTGGCTCTTGACTCCGGCGCCTGCGCCAACGTCTTGTCCTACGAGTCATTGATAAATCTTCAAAACCAGCTTAAGTGCAACTGGACACTTAAACTCCCAGACATGCAACTTAAAGGAGTTACACGGGATACCCTACAACTAGTTGGTATGGTGGACATTCCGTTTAGATTCACACGTCGCGGAGACCCGAACATCAAGACAAGGTTTTACGTGATAAAGGATTTTCCACTCCCCGCCGATGACCTCATCGGCATCAGAACGATGAAGGACAACCGCATCGTCTTAGATCCTTCCGAGCAGAGTATGACATACAACCGCCACACGTATTCTACAATGCAGAATCCACGACCTCTCCTACACTCGACCATTGCAGCGACTGTACCAGCAAGCATGGATAATTCACCTGCGCGGTCCTTGGGGTTCCCGACTCCAAGTATCCAGAGTGTTGGATCAACAGGTCAGGGTTCTCGGTTGTATCCCTTAGTAGTTTCCGGAAAACAAAGGATTCGTGCTAGAGAGGGTGCACACCTTCCAGTTAGGTTACCCAAACTAAGGAAAGGCACGGATGCAATCTGTCTAAGTGAAAGTGCATGTGTAAAGGGACTAGCTCTCGAGTCAACCTTGTACAAGTTACACAATAACGCCAGGGGCGGAGATACTAGTCTACAACATATCTAATGGTCCAATTACGCTGAAGTACGGTTGTACCATCGGAAAGTCTCTTGTGTACGACTATCCAGTAGATCCAGAACCCCCGGAGTGGCCCTCCGCACAAGCGCCCATAGCTGTGATGACAGCATCGAAACCTTCCAAGATGTCAGAATCAGATCCTATCAAGCTGCACCTCAAGAATGTAGACTTTCCAGAACTGGAGGACTACCTTCTGAGCTTACTACAGCGGTTCAGAGATGTCGTTGCGCTCCCAGGAGAACGACTAGGTAAAACGGATCTGACAACGCATTCCATACCCCTAAAACGAGACACCAACCCCGTCTACACAGCGGCATACAGATTGCCACACTGTCAAAGGGATGTGGTTAAAGGGATGGTAGACGACATGCTTGAGCAAAAGGTTATCCAACATTCATCCTCGCCATGGAATTCACCTCTTTTCCTGGTTCCTAAGAAGGATGGAGGATGGCGCCCAGTGATTGATTATCGCAAGGTCAATCAAGCAACCATACCTGATAGATTCCCCATGCCTGTACTGTCCGAGCTACTACAAGGCATTGGTAAAGGGAATACAGTGTTCAGCACGCTAGATCTCCTCAGCGGGTACTGGCAAGTTGGAATGGATGAAAAGTCAACGGAAGTCACTGCTTTCTCGACCCCGAGCGGACACTACGAATGGTTACGCATGCCTTTTGGGTTAAGAAACGCACCCCTCACCTTTCAAAGGTTAGTCAACAACCTTTTTGCGGGACTCTTGGGTGACTCAGTCTTTGCCTACCTGGACGACATTATAATCTGTAGTAAAGATCATGATTCTCATTTCGACAAACTCCAACAAGTAATGGAAAGACTACAAATGGCAGGTTTACGTATCAAGATCAGCAAGTGTGACTTCCTTAAAAGAAAAATCAAGTTCCTAGGTCATCAAGTAGACGTAGAAGGAATCTACACTATGGATGATAAGATCCGTGCGGTACAAAATTTCCCACGACCGAAAACTGTAGAAAATATCCGAAGCTTCATTGGCTTATCAGGCTACTATCGTTCTTTCGTGAAGAACTATGCGAGTCTGGCAAGGCCTCTGACCCAACTGCTCCGAAAGGAAGCACCGTTCGAATGGGGCCCAGAGCAAGAAGAAGCCTTCATCAGCCTTAAGCAGGCTCTCACCTCTACACCTGTCTTAGTTTTCCCTGACTATGATCAATCATTCACACTTTGCACCGATGCATGCCTCAAAGGTCTTGGAGCTGTACTGATGCAGCCAGATGAACGAGGCAAAATGCGAGTCATTGGTTACGCAAGTAGAGTGTTGAATGATGCCGAGACTAGGTATCACTCTACGGAATGGGAAACCCTTGCAGTAGCTTGGGCCCTGAAGCATTTCCGAGATATCATCCTCAGCTATCCGATCGATCTCTACACCGACAATGAGGCGGTCACGAAGATATTCAAGGGTGGTAAGAATCTCACTAGCAGACTAGCGCGGTGGTACGAAACGGTATTACAGTTTGATCCGACTCTGTATCATATCAAAGGTCTGGCTAACGTGGCGGCAGACGCACTCTCCAGAAATGTGCAAGTGGCCCCAGTGATCCAGCTACCGACGCTAACACACGCCCAGGTGCAAGAAGAGCAATGCAAGGATCCTCTGTGGTCCACAGTCATTTATTATCTGGAATCAGGGGATGCTACAACTCTCCCAGCACTACCGGTCCCCCCCACGCAATTCCAATTGCAGGACGGACTTTTGGTTAGAGTTATTCCCAAAGCCATTGACACACGACCCCGTGTAGTGATTCCAAATACTCTCACTGAAGCAGTACTTCAACAGCAACATGATGCTCCCCAAGCTGGTCACCCAGGACAGGACAGAACACTTGACGCTACCAGAAAGAAGTACTACTGGAAAACGATGAGAAAGGATATTGAACAACACATAGCAAAATGTCTCTCCTGTGCCCAGCACAAGGGAACCTGTGATGGTCCCGCACCAATCTTGGAGTATCCAACGCCTTCACTTCCATTCGACACTGTATCAGTGGATTTGCTGAAGTTGCCGCGGAGTCACCAGGATTCACAGTATCTTCTAGTATGTGTTGATTTCTTCTCAAGATTCGTAGTTCTAGCCCCACTTAAAACTAAAACAGCGGATGAAGGTGCTCATGCACTAGTAACGCATCTCATCTGTCCGTTCTCCTGCCCTAAGACTCTCCTCTCAGACAACGGGTTGGAATTCAAGAACCAGGTGATTGCAAGTATCTGTGATATCTACAATATCAAGCAATCGTACATTGCAGCATACCACCCAGCCTCAAATGGGTTGGTTGAACGCATGAACAGGACCCTCCTAGAAGTCCTACGCCATGTAACAAACCCGCTCCAGGAAGCGTGGGAAGACTGGCTTCCACAGGTAGCAGCTTGTGTAAACGGCTCTGTAAACTCCTTTACAGGTAAGACGCCACACTACATAGTCTATGGACAGGACAAGATTCTGCCATATGAACTACTCTCCAAGCCTAGCACACCAGTCTACAATCTAGAGGACTATGCTAAGAGACAACTCCAGGTCTTTAGCAAGATCTACCACCAAGTCCGAGATAATTTACTGGCATCCCGTGCAGAACTGATAAGGAAACAGCACAAAAGATCACAGCAAACTGTCCTTGACGTAGGTGACAAAGTTATGTGCCTAGATCCGACGAGAATGTCTAAGCTCTCGCCGAAGTATAGTGGACCCTATGTCATTACGGACACAACATCCGGTAACAAGTTTGAGGTTCGAGACCCTACCACTAACAAGGTCGAAGTAATCCATGGTGATAGGTTGAAACGTGAGTCCTGAACTCCCAGCAGATGGAGCACTCACACCTATTCCCTCACCTTCGACGGTGCAACCCACTGCACCCCTGTCGACTGACTCCGCGAACGTCAATGAGTATAAGCGGAAGCTCTGTTCTGCTAGCAGAGTGGATCATTGTTCTATTGAGATAGCATATCTAATGAAACAAGCAGCACACCCAGGTGTGTAGAAAAGACTAAACCAAACCAACTCACCGTTCTGTTAACGTCACACTTCTAACAGAGCAGGCCGCTCACCCAAGTACATCCTACTGGGCGAGTGAAGTATTCAATTAGTACACATTTCTAATAGAATATTGTCCTTTCGTCAGAGAAAGATGAACTGGTTAGTGAAAACACTTCTACTACTTGGAACACTAATAGTGGCTGATGCAGCATCACCTTCGTTGCTGAAGCCCGGCGCCCTTGTTGCCCAAGTAGGGAGAGTGCTAATTGCGGAAGATGTAGTAGCAGTTCAGTATGATTTCGGAGACCTCTTTGACATTCCCCGTAGTGTTGAGACGCTCCAACGTCGCTTAGACAAATTACACTCTACATTTACCTTCCTACTGACTAATCAGACACTGCCCCGTGACTTACGACTTACAGTTATACTCCAACGCTCACGTGTAGCTCATATGAATCGTAATTTACGGAAGATCCAATTGGTCCTGCCTGAAGACCCTATCCAGGTAGCCAAACACGCTCACTCACGGCGTACAAAGAGAGGACTTTTCAATTTTGTTGGCTTGATCTCCCATGAGCTCTTTGGAACAGCCCGAGCTTCTGATGTTGAAAAGCTGGGAAAGAGACTTAGTGTACTGGAGACAGCAGCAAGAGCCATGAATAGAGTCTTGAAGTACGTCTCAATAGCAATGACGGATGTATTTACGACAGTTAACTCGGTAATTACGATTATTAATTAATTAATAATTAATTAATTAATTAATTAATATATATATATATATATATATATATATATATATATATATACAGTATTTTTTTTTCCATGTGGAAGAGGGAGACAAAAGGCATAACTGCTTGCAGCGAGTGCCTCCCCCAGATTTGAAAGAGTGACAGGGCCCAAATTAAGGGACGTTCGAGCTAAAATGCCTCGACACACAGAGTTTGGAGCAATTTAAGTCATAGTAAGAGGGAAAGACTAATTCTGGGAGAGAGTTCCAGAGCTCAGCAGTTGAATAGAAGAAACTCTGAGAATAGCATTGCACTCTTGGGTTGGATAGTTGCACAGAGTAGGGGTGGGATTGTGTTGCAATGCGGGTACTACGTACCGTGCGTAGAGGAGGTGGTAAACACTGGGGAAGCTCCGAGGAACACTGATTATTGTAATAGCGATAGAATAGCGAGAGAGATGCAACATTGCGGCGAAGAGAGAGATTGCAGAGAGTTGGTGAGTGGACAGGAGTTAATGATACGAAAGGCTTTCCTTTCTACTTTGTCTGGGAGTGCGGTGTGAGGGGATCCTGCCCACACATGTTAACAATACTCAATACAAGGACGCACTGTGCCCCTGTACAGAGCAAGAAGCTGCGCAGGATTAAAGAACCCCATGAGGCGGTTGAGCAGACCCAGCTTCTGGGATGCAGCCTTAGCAAGACTGGTAATATGGTCCTTCCAAGTGAGAGCGTCGGTACTGTTTGAATGCTTCCTCCTTGTTGTGGACAGCAGTAGAACAAGCGTGAGTAAACCAAGGGGAGACAAAATTTACAGTATAAGAAGAAGGGTTATAAGTCAGAAATAAGTCAAGAAAGTTGGGCCGATCTCCGAAGCAATCCAGGATACGGGTGGGTTACTGGACCAGCTGCTCTAGGTCATTTATGATAGAAAAGACGTAAGCTTGTTCACCAGGTTGGTCAGTAGTGTTAGAGGAGAGCCATTGGCGGTGGTGAACGTTGAAATCTAAGATGGAGATTTCAGAGAAGGGAGAGATGGATAGAATGTGTTCCACTTTAGAGTTTAGATAGTCGAAGAATTTGGGAAAGTCGGTAGAGTTAGGGGAAAGGAAAGATAGACAGCACAGACATATTTAGTATGAGAATGACAGGATAGTTTGAGCCATAAAGTTAAGAATTCAGGGGAAAATATATATATATATATATATATATATATATATATATATATATATATATATATATATATATGTATATATATATATATATATATATATATATATACATATATGCCTTCTGCGCATCATGATAAGTGACAAAAGAGGTTTGATAATTGGGCTTGCGACCCCCCACCCGTGAAAAGAACTTACTGCAACGATGAACGAACGACCAGCCTCGGATCTGGACGGGCCTAATGTTGACGAACTCTGACCTACCAGGGACAGTCTAAGGATTGTGACTTAGAATGTAAGAGGCAGGAGTGATGACACAAAAGAGAGAGAGGTTCTGGAAGTGTTAGTGGATGCCAGGCTAGATGTATGCAGAATGACTAAGACCAAATGGAGGGGTACATGTATGAGAGAGTTGTAGTGTGGAATGGGTGTGTGTGCTGGAGTGAGTGAGGGAGCGAAAGAAGGTGCATATTTGTTTGTAAGTAACAAATAGAAGGAGCGTATAAGATCCTATGGGTCTGTGGGTGCAAGGAATGTGTGGGTGAGAATGATAGTAGGAATACAAATGTGGGTGGTTGTGTGTGTGTATGCTTCGACAGAGGATAAAACTGTAAGAGAGATAGGGGAGTTCTGGGTGAATGTTGAGGCATGCCTGGATAAGTTTGGTAAGAGCGAAAGAATATTTCTGATTGGAGATATGAATGGGAGGGTGGGTGATAGGACAGTTGATGGAGTGGTGGGAGGGTGGGGTGTACCATCAGAGATGAATGCGAATGGTAGTTCACTTGTGGATGTATGTGTGGGGAGGAGGCTGTGGATAGGCAACACCTTCTTCTGACGTAGAATGATACACAGGTATACATGGACAGTGTTGTGGAGGAGGAGGGATGGGACAGTGGAGGAACCAAAGGAACCGATTGATTATATATGTGTGGATGAACGAATGAAGAATTATGTGCTGGATGCTAGGGTGTATAGGGGAATTGGGGGGTGGGGGGGAGGGGTCTGTCGGGCCATTATGTAGTAGTAGCTAAAATTATGATACAAACGAAGTGGGTGAGGAGAGCTGAAGGGAGGCAAGAGGAAGGTGGAGTGGCGAAGAGGGTGGAGAGGTTGCAGGAGGAGATCATATATATATATATATATATATATATATATATATATATATATTATATATATATATATATATATATATATATATATATATATATATATATATATATATATATATATATATATATATACTGTATATATATATGTACTGTGTACAGGTATATATATATATGTATCAGTTTTGTTTATGTGTATAAAGGAGACAAAAGACAGGTTGCCTGCAACGAGTGTGTCCCCTAGAGTCAAAAGAGTGATTAACAGCCAAATTCAAGAGACGTTGTGGTCAAAATGTCTGGACAAACGAAGTTTAAATCAGTTTAAGTCATATGATGAATGAAAGATTGTTTGACGGATTGAAAGGATAGCTGTATGGCTGTTAATAGAGAGGTGGGTGCTGTTTGTTGTAAATTTACAAAATATTTATGTCAAAGCTGGTATTGCATATGTGGTAGATTTTGTGATTACGGTAGTTGGGATAAATGTGATAGTTGTGCTGGGTGTTGTGATGGGTATATCTATTGCAATTAATGTTGGTATTTTTAGGTGAAGTGAAAACTGGAAAGTAAAGTTCATACTGTTGAAATTTAGGTTTGCTTATATTTCCACGGTGGATCATGCAAGCATATCCTACCTAAACACCAACATACATAAAACACACGTATAATTTTGTAATATTTTCAAAGTATTAGATACATTATAATTTCCCCATAACACAAATATTTACTTAAACATTATATAGCTGCTATCTTAGCCATTTAGTTTTAGAGCTTTAGTAAATCCGATTTAATGAAGATCTACTTATTTTGTTAAAGAGTCATTCTACAGATCAGTATGTAAACAAATACCATTCGTGGGTGGTAGTAGTATTTCAAATTTAAAAGCATTATACCAATTGTATTATACTGTTATTCCGAAAAAGCACCACAAATATTTGTCAATATTTCTATTTAAACAATAAACAACATTTTAAGATTAATTAGGAAGTGTAATGCCCTCGCAAAAATCCCACCGCTGCCACCAGTGAAATGTCGGGTGAACGAAGGGAATTTAACCCCCCGAAAATCTCCCGCCTGCGCGGGGATTCGAACCCTGGTTAGTGACCTCAGTAGGTCCGGTCACACCGGGACCGCGCGCTAACCCACTCCGCTACCTCGGACGTTAATAGGATAGTAACCTTAGTCCTTCAGGTTGAAAGAACCAGGTTGATAGTCTCGTGGAAGGTTTCTCACGTGATGGGTTTCTTGGACTCACCATCATGACTATTTTACACTATCCCAAACGTCAACTCGGGTAGCAGAGTATTTTGGGTGGCGGGATTTTTGCGAGAGCATTACAGGAAGCTTCAGGATCTGTTTCAGTATATGGTAATTGACATTTGTTGAACAATTTGGAGTCAGTTAAGTTAGGTTAGATTAAATGTAAAGGGGTCAAATTATATTACGCTTAGGCTTGTCTACGGTATATTATGTTGAATTTGTAGTTGATTAATGTGAAATTAACTATGGCAAATTAAGGGAAGAGTAAAGTTATCCTTTAATATGTTATGTATGGTTACGGTCGACGGTTCGGTATGTGTTACTATACAACTATTAAAGAGAGAAGCAACTGTAAGCCTTTCCCCACCACCAATTTTCATCTCCGTACACGAGTTTCTTCCCCTTGCTAAAAAAACATCTACTTACCCTCACCCTTCCTCTACTGCATCAACCTTTACGTCCGCTCTTCAGATTTAATGCCAAAAATATAGCTTCCCCTTCCCCTTCGGCTACATTTAGCCTCTTACTGTTTCACAAATGAATACACAAACGATCACTCATAAAAGACTATGTGCGCGTCTTCCCCATTTATTTATTTATTTATTTATTTATTTATTTATGTATGTATTTATTTTATTTTATATACAGGCAACCTAGTGAGGACCAGTAGATCTATGCTGCTTGCCTTCCTTTGTATTCCTTTGTAAAGCGAAACAGCGAGCCAAATTCAAGGGACGTTGTGGTTAAAATGCCTGGACACAGGAAGCATAAAGCAGTTTAAGTCATAAGATTGATTGAGGGAGAGAGTTCCAGAGTTCGTTCACTAGTTGAGTAGAAGTAGGACTGAGAACATTTGCTGATTCTTGGATTACAAAAGCTGGACAGAATGGGAGTGGGACTGGGTTGAAAGGTAGGTGCCTCGCACTCTCCGCAAGGGAGAGAGCATGCACTTTTACCTGCTTGAGTATGGACACGTTTTAAGCCTGGTTGACACATACAAGAGTCAGTGCCCGACTCTAGCAAGAGTGAGGAAATGTTCAAATTCGGCCATGACTCGGGCTCGAAAAATGACACTCTTCGTGACTCGTGTTACACTCGTGTGAGTCGTGCTGGTATTGGGATGTGTCGTGGTGACTCCTGACGTAGCCTAGAATTTTCATGCCTGCATGAAATTTCTTGTCTCCAGGCGGGAACTCTTGGCGACTCGTCGTGACTCTTGTTGAACTCTGCATAACTCTTTGTGACTCGTGTTGACTTTTGTTACACTCTTGGGTGAATTGGGCTCGATCGTGGAAATTCCGATGTGGCCGAAATATACAAGAGTCAACACGAGTCACAAAGAGTTTATGCAGAGTTCAACAAGAGTCAACAAGTGTGCAACGAGAGTCACCAAGAGTTGAAATCATGATTCGGGGTTCATAGGTTTTGTGCAAGCACATGTTGCGTAGGTTCCGGGGTGTGGGTGCCAGGGTGTTTCCTGCGTGGTGGTGAGTGTATGTGTGGCAGGGGTGGGTGTCGTGGCAGGGCACCTGCACAATGGGGGCCACTCTTGGGAGCACACTTCGTGACTCTTGATGGACTCTAAGTAACTCTTATTGACTTCTGTTACACTGTTGTTGACACTTGTTACACTCTTGTTGACTCGTGTTAACTCGTACAAACTCTTGGTGACTCGGGCCAAAAAAATTACCCTTATTATTCAAATTTCCTCTACTCGTGTAGGGTTCGTGTTACACTCTTCGTGACTCTTGTTGACTCTCTGTGGCTCGTACTGACTCTTGGATGAACACGTACTGACTCTTTTTGAATCTTGGTGAATCGGGAACAGTGACCTTACTCGGGCTGGTTCTTGCCAGAGTCACGAAGATCCATGAAGAGTGTCACTCTTCGCTCACTCTTACTTGACTCTGGCGCCTACTCTTGAATGTGTGAACCAGGCTTTACCCGAGGTAAGGGGAAAGAGAGAGGGTGTGAGGAGTAGAGGTGGTAGAGAAAACAGGCCCGCACTAGAGCATGGTTCCCACATTCAAGAGTGGAAGCCTGAGTTTCCACGAGTATTCAGTCGCGGAAACTCCCGTAATGACTCGTCCAATATCGGAGGAACACATGGTCACTCTGGGTCACTCCCGGATGCTCTTGGGAAGTCGGCTCGGGCAGCCCAAATTTCATACATGCATGACATTCTGGCCCCGAGTCAGCTCAATGCAGCTTTTAAGATACTTGATGCAGGCGGGCGATGTGTGCAAAGGCCCCTGGGTACTTGAGATGTATTAAGGTGAAAGGTGAATCAGTTATCCTTCTCTGGTTTGACTGGTACTGCAGCTCTCCATCTGTCAATATATTTATTCATGGGCTGCCATTAATTGTTAGTAAAGGGATGTGGTGAGGGGAGCAATATTGCCGCTGACTTTGGCTAGGCTTTTACCTGGCAAGAGCCAGGTAACTAAGGCTATCCTATCCCTCTCGCTCAGGAAGGTGATTGTTCCATACGTTTGTTACTACAATATTTAATAATAATAATAATAATAATAATAATAATAATAATAATAATGATTGTTGTACTTATTTTCAAATACACTGTTCTACTTTTTTTTTTTTTTTTTTTTTTTTTTAAAAGACCTCCGTCTACGTATTGTGAAAAACCTGTTATCCTCCGGCAAATTGTGGGGTTGAGTGAGTGAAGGGGGGGACAGTGAATGAAGGAGGATGCATGTTTTTCATAATACGTGTTGCAAGCCCCAAACGCGCGAGCAACTGTGGCTTTCAACCATCCGAAACATCCCCTTTTATTAATGTGCATCACACATGTTACATACAAATAAAGTTTATGTTTTGTTTTACCCTACTGTGGAAAGACTACGGATACACCACTCCTGCCGGGGCCTCACGCAGTGGCATGACCCAGTCCTGTCGAACTGAGCTCATGACGCTGGTGGCATTGCCCCGGAGGATAGCCATCCCTAGTCTTTGCTTGAGCCAAAGGGTTTCCCGGGGTTCTCCTGAAACTTCTCTGATTTTACGGCCTATTTCGTTCATCATCTTAAGGGTGGTAGGGCCGAAGACTCCTGAAGTTTCGAATGCCAGGGGCTCGAACTGATGAATTCTGGCGATGGCTTGATATTTTTCTCGCTTTTTATTTTCTGCTATCCGGGCGGCTTCACCTGCTTCGTCGGCGTTTCTGGCGGCGTTGGTTGTGGAGAAAGTGTCAACACATGTGGCATCCCACACGAGGCACCGGCCATTCTTGTAAGGGTAAGTGGTCATCCCCTCTGGCCGTTTGCCGTCTTCTCTGTGAAGTCCATGTGGTTCGAGGATTGATACTAGGGTTGGAATAATTCGACAGTTGTTTATAAGTTTGCGTTTTTATTTAACATACTCACATGGTAGCCGTAATCACCATAGCAATTGATTTTCTGTTCAGGTCAAAATGAGTTCAAGCTATTATTTGAATACCTACGACGGCCCACTATAGTTTGCACTTTTGAATTGTTACATTCCCATAACATCCTATTTGGACAATCGCTATTCAGAGTCTTGACTCACTTCGACTTCTAGGCAAAGGCACATTACTATCTTCACAATGTTTGACAAAACGATATTATTACCATCCCTCAATATGTCCTTTAATCACCTGAACGATATTAGAACCGAGGATTTTACCTATAAGTTCTCACCTCTCATATCGAATACCTTCGATAGAGTACAAATCTTTAATTTCTAAACTGCCCTCCTTCGCTTTCTATCCGTCCATCTGTGACTTTGTCTTTAATTTCCTTTCCGGCCGTTCCATAGCTGTGGTTGTGGACGGCCATCGCTCACTTCTTCATCCTATCAAATCCGGTGTTCCTCAGGGCTCTGTCCTATCTCCTATTCTGTTTCTAATTTTCATAAACGATTTTCTCAACTGTACCTCCAGTCCCATCCATTCATACCCAGACGAATCTACCTTACACTACTCGATTAGATTTCCATAACGCCCCAGCCAGCAATCCCTCAAAGACAAATGTAATGAAGCCATCTTCTGATCTAACTACTATTTCCAATTGGGGCAGAGAAAATCTTGTTACCTTTAATGCTTCCAAAACCCAATTTCTCCATCTATCTACCCGTCCGGAACTCCCAGTGGACTATCCCTTATTCTTCAACAATACAAAAATCAACCCTTCATCTACTCTCACTATTCTTGGTGTCTCTTTTTCTCCAGCTCTCACCTGGAAGGACCATATTACCAGTCTTGCTAAGGCAGCCTCCCAGAAGCAGGGTGTGCTAAACCACCTCAGGGGGTTCTTTGCCCCTGCACAGCTTCTTGCTCTGTACAGGGGCACAGTGCGTCCTTGTATTGAGCATTGTTCACATGTGTGGGGAGGGTCCTCTCACACTGCACTTCTAGACAAAGTAGAAAGGAAGTTTCTCAGGTAAATCCTGTTATCTCAGTTACCTGCATGTAATTAGCTATTTCCCTGATTAATATATTATCCCTAAGAACTCCCACTTAATGTCTGATCATCTATATTATTTAATCTCATATAAGATTCTGTGCTATTACTAGCCATTTGGCTGGATGCATTTACTAACAATAACAACTATATCTCACAACACTTCATCTCTTTATTTCATAATTTGTCTAGTCAATATCTCTTTGGTTGTTCTATAAGAACACATATATATTATAGCTTGAACACACTGGTTAGTCTGGGCATTTACTTTTTTGGTAAGTCTGTTCGGGCCCTTAACCCCTGTCAAACGGGGATGTTTGTTATTCTACTACCTGCCTGGCGGGCATATTTACCCTAAACAAGCTTTATTCCATGCTCTTTTTCATGCATAAACAAGAGCCAGAGCGTAATAAAATTATGTATCCGTGAAAGGGCGATAATAGAGCTTTCCAATGACACCTAAATCATCCTTGTACGACCACGGGTTCTCTTGCAACAATTGCGCAACACGAGGGCAAAAACCCTAAAATACAGTAAAATCCTGAGTTTTTCCTTGTCTCGCGAAGGCAGGGGTGTGAAATGTTGTGGTGGGGAGCTCAGTCGCCTCACTCGGTCCATGCCGATCGGTCAGAGCCCGCCTATCGTACTCCCAACGCGTGGACTCTCTCTCAGAGCCGATAATGTGCTTAACATCCCGCCCGGATATTGTCGGGCCCCGCAGGGGTGGCCATGGTTCTCTCGCCCGACATATGTGGGGCCCTGCGGCTGGGGTGTTAAGGGTCCTTTAACCCATCCAGTACCGTAGGATACAGTAATAAAAGTACCCTGCAGTACCAAGCACTGTGGCCAAAATGGCAAGAGAGAACAACATTCCACCTCAAGAGACGAAGCGAGACTAGCTCTCCCACCCTTCAGTGGGTCTTATATAAGCTGAGCAGTGTTGCCATATCGAGAGCAGTGCTCAAACGGTCGTGGTACCATGTAAAGGCTTGTACAGGCAGTTACAAGGAAAGTACTTTACTGACGGCGATTCACCGTCTCTGGGACTGGGGAGTGACTTATCTACTGACGGCGATTCGCCGTCGCTGGTAGAGCAAGGGTTAATAAAATGTTTTGTAGTCTCTCCTGGATTGCTTCACCACTTCATAGCAGGCCAGTATACCATCTCCATCTTTTCTGTCCCATCTACCACCATCTTGAATCGCTTGACTTATTGTGTGGAGAATAGCGATGTGTCTGCAGGCATCAGGATACTGAAGGTGTATCTGAGCCGTGGGTGGGTGATGTACTATGTCCTGGTTCGTCTGGCGTTCCGTAGTGCAAGGTTGCTGGAGGACAGGAACAGGCTTAGTTGATTCCCCATAAGTGCCAAGGTAAGGCTCATGGTCGTATTTTCTAAGAGCGTCCAGGTGTGATCCCTTCAGGCACCTGTGGCTGAGTGTCTCCTGAGGCCCCGCCCACCTCCCTTTATGCCCCTCCCTCATGGCCAGGAGCCCTGTGATTGGCTGAACCGTGTACCTGGGAGGAGCTTGCCTAGCCCGCTCGCTTTGAATCTCCCATTTCTTCTCCTCCCACTTGATTCCATCTTCGTAATATTCTTCTGGAAGCTTGTTGGAGATGTTCTGTAGTGGCTGACAGGAGTGAGAAGGTTGCACCATGGGAATAGGACATCTGCGACAAGGATAGAATATACGTGTGTGAGCTGGGAGCGAAGTTAGTGGCGAACGTTTAAAGGGAGATACCATCGGCTCTACTCGTTGCGTCACAGGGAGTTGCTGATTGGTGGAGAGTGAGGGTGTGGCAGAAGTCTTCTTGTGGGAAAGTTTAAAGGTTAAACCTTGCCTCTTCACCTGGGCTAATCCAGTTACCTTTTTTTTTTTTTTTTTTTTTTTTTTCTATGTGATTGAGGGAGGGAAAAGGCATTACTGCCTATAGCGAGTGCCTCCCCCATAGTTGAAAGAGTGACAGGGCCAAAATCAAGGGACGTTCGAGCCAAAATGCCTGGACACACAGAGTTTGAAGCAATTTAAGTCATAGGAAGAGGGAAAGACTGATTCTGGGAGAGAGTTCCCGAGCTCAGCTGTTGAGTTGGAGATAGTTTGAGAGTAATGTTTCATTCTTGGGTTGGAGAGTTGCACAGAGTAGGGGTGGGATTGAGTTGCAAGACGGGTACCACGTGCCCTACGTAAAGGAGGTGGTATGCACTGGGATAGCTCTGAGGAACACTGATTATTATAGTAGCGATAGAATAGCGAGAGAGATGCAACATTGCGGCGGAGAGAGAGAGACTGCAGAGAGTTGGTGAGTGGACGGGAGTTAATGATACGAAAGGCCTTCCTTTCAACTTTGTCTAGGAGAGCGGTGCGAGAGGAACCTCCCCACACATGTGAACAATACTCAATACAAGGGCGCACTATGCCCCTGTACAGAGCAAGAAGCTGTGCAGGGGAAAATAACCCCCTAAGGTGGTTGAGCACACCCAGCTTCTGGGAGGCTGCCTTAGCAAGACTGGTAATATGGTCCTTCCAAATGAGAGCAGAAGAAAAAGAGACACCAAGAATATTGAGAGAAGATGAAGGGTTGATTTTTGTATTGTTGAAGAATAAGGGATAGTCCGCTGGGAGATCCTGACGGGTAGATAGATGGGGAAATTGGGTTTTGAAAGCATTAAAGTTAACAAGTTTTTCTCTGCCCCAATTGGAAATAGTATTTAGATCAGAATTTAAGAGTTCTATGGCTTCATTACGTTTGTCGTTGAGGAATTGCTGGCTGGGGCGTTCTGAAAAGCTAATGGAGTAGTGTAAGGTTGAGTCGTCTGTGTATGAATGGATGGGAATTAAGGTACAGTTAAGGAGATCATTTATAAAAAATAGAAAGAGAATAGGAGATAGGACAGAGCCCTGAGGAACACCGGAGTTTATAGGGTGAGGAAGTGAACAATGGCCGTCCACAACCGCGGCTATGGAACGGCCGGAAAGGAAATTAGAGACAAAGGCACAGATGGAGGGATAGAAACCGAAGGAGGGTAGTTTAGAAATTAAAGATTTATGCCAGACTCTATCGAAGGCTTTCGATATGTCTAGTGCAATAGAAAAAGTATCACTGAACTCCCGAAATGAGGATGACCAAGAGTTAGTTAGATATGAAAGAAGATCACCAGTAGAGCGACCCTTAAGGAAGCCATACTGGCGATCTGAGAGCAGATTATGAGAAGAGAAATGCTTAAGAAATTTGGAAGCAAGAATAGTTTCAAAAACTTTAGAAAGACAAGAGATGAGAGCAATTGGACGATAGTTGGAGGGTTGAGAGCGGTCACCCTTCTTTGGGACAGGTTGAATGTGAGCAAACTTCCAGCATGAAGGGAAGACGTTAGAGGATAGACAGAGACAAAAGAGTTTGCCTAGGCAGGGAGTCAGCACGGAAGCACAGTTTTTGAGAACAACAGGAGGAACACCGTCCGGACCGTACGCCTTATTAGTGTTAAGCCCAGAGAGGGTAGAAAGTACATCTTTAGAAGAGATTAGGATATTAGGCATAAGTAAGAGAGAGGAGGGCGGAGAGGGAGGAATAGCACCGGAATCATCCAAGGTGGAGTTTCTAGCAAAAGTTTGAGCGAAGAGTTTAGCTTTGTCAGAGGAAGAAGTGATGGTTGTGCCATCAGAGTGGGAAAGGGGAGGGAAAGACGAGGAAGAGAAATTGTTGGAGAGGTTTTTGGCTAGATGCCAGAAAGCTTGGGAAGAGCTAGAGTTGGATAGTTCAGTGCATTTATTATTGATGAAAGAGTGTTTGGCAAGTCGAAGAAAAGATTTGGCTTGATTCTGGGCAGAAACATAGGAAGAATGAGAGTCTTGAGTTTTAAGGCGTCGGTACCGTTTGAATGCTTCCTCTTTATTGCGGACAGCAGTAGAACAGGCGTGAGTAAACCAAGATTTTTTAGCATTAGTCTGAGAGAAGGAGAATGGAATGTATGCTTCCGTGCCCGATAGGATTACCTCGGTAATGCGTTCAGCACTCTCCGAGGGTCCCCGGCCACGGAAGCAGAAATCATTCCATGGGAAATCAAAGAAGTACTGCCGGAGAGCCTCCCAGTCGGCAGCGCCAAAGTGCCACAAGCGCCGCCGGCTAGGAGGATCGGGTGGCCGTACTGGAGAGATAGGACAGGTGACAGAGATAAGTTTATGGTCGGAGGAGCCCAGAGGAGAGAAAAGATCGACAGTATAAGAAGAAGGGTTAGAAGTTAGAAACAAGTCAAGAATGTTGGGCCGATCTCCGATTCGATCCGGGATACGAGTTGGTTGCTGAACTAACTGCTCTAGGTCATTTATGATAGAAAAGACGTAGGCTTGTTCACCAGGTGGATCAGTAGTGTGAGAGGAGAGCCATTGGCAGTGGTGAACGTTGAAATCTCCTAAGATGGAGATTTCTGAGAAAGGAGAAATGGATAGAATGTGTTCCACTGTAGAGTTTAGATAGTCAAAGAATTTGGGAAAGTTGGTAGAGTTAGGGGAAAGATAGACAGCACAGAAATATTTAGTAAGAGAATGACAGGAAAGTTTGAGCCATAAAGTTGAGAATTCAGAGGAGTCGAAATCGGGAACACGAGAGCAAGTGAGTTTGTTGTGCACATATGCACAACATCCGCCTTTGGCTTTGAAACTAGGATAGATAAAGTAGGAGGATACAGAGAAGGGGCTGCTGGATGTTGCTACAGACACCTGAGTTTCGGTGAGGAAGAGAAGATCAGGTTTGTTGGAGGAGAGATGGTGCTCAACAGAGTGAAAGTTAGAGGAAAGTCCGCGAATATTGCAGAAATTAATAGAAAGAGTAACAGGCCGAGGTCCAGGTAATTGTGTGGGGTCGTCAGGGGATGGTCGATTGAGTGTGGGGTCATTTATGGTCCCCCCCCCCCCCCCTGGGGACTCCGAGGCTGGGCTAGAATTCATCATTTAGTTTTTTTTAATTTTAGTGTGGAGGAATGAAGTGTGGTGTGCATGTTTAGTGTAGTGAAGTGGATAGGAGGAGGAGGTGTTTGTGAGAGCTAGCTGGATTGCTCTCAGTGTAAATGAGGCACAACAAAAATCAGTAAGAGAGGCCAAGCAAATGAAACAGGAGTTCCAGCGACTCTTCATCACATGCCTATAACCTCACCTGGGTCTAGCCCTGATCGATTGGTGCCTACAATCTCCCCACAAGCAGAGGGAATTACTCCTTTAATAATAATAATAATAATAATAATAATAATGTTCAGGTTACTTATATTGCACCATTTCTCTCTAGCCCTCGCTCCGAGATTCAATAGCGCTTGACCAAAGTTTATTACCCGACACTATAACCCATTTCCTTGCTCAAAGGAAATGGTACCAGCTACCAGTGTATGCGAAAAACCTTCATGCCTGAGCGTGGCATTGAACTCCGGGGTCACCCAGGTACGTTCTCCACTACACTACACTACACTATGTACTGTATATATATATATATATATATATATATATATATATATATATATATATATATAATGTATATCTCACAAGTACACATGAAATACTAACTGTGTTTATATTCATACTAGCAGGGGTACCCGCGTTGCCCGGGTAATCACCATAATCACCATCACTACTACCACCACCACTACTACCATAATCACCATCATCAATCACTACTACCACAATCATCACAATACTACTGCTACCATAATCGCCGGCCTCGACCTCCCTGTGCCTCAATAAACGGCGACATCGATTTCGGCCGCTAAATGACCTCCGATTTTGGATCTGACCTCATCCGTATCCCCCTTTGGGGGTCTGCAAACAACTTTCGTTCCATACACCTTTTCGATTGGAGGCCTCCTTCTGCCCAAAACGGCAATTTTTTTCAATTTAAAAACAAAAATCAATTTCGGCCTCGAAACGACCTCCGATCGTGGCCTCGCCCCCTCTATGACCTGACCCAGGTCAATTGACACCCACATGCAAAGTTTCAGCTCCTCAGGTCCAAAACTGAGGCCGCCTATTAAGAACACACACACACACACACAGACAATCGAAAATATTATATAGATACGAATGTGTGGGGGTACTTGTAAATATCCCTGAATGGTATCCTGGAATATGGATCTGCATCCTATTGAAATACATTTTCAAAATAGGATTTCTCTTCTCGTGAATATACATAGAAAAAGGTAAAGTATCCTTTGTCACGCCGTGGTAGAGTTGATTAAAGGTGTTTCGAACGCAGCTGCGAGTATAAACATATTAATACTATATATATATATATATATATATATATATATATATATATATATACAGTATATATATATATATATATATATATATATACAGATGCCCGACCTTCTCCTGACGACCCCTCTCAATGCTCTGGACCACGGCCTGTCACTCTTACTATCAACTTTTGCAATGTTCGCGGCCTTTCCTCTAATTTTCACTCTGTCGAACACCATCTTTCCTCCTTCAAACCTGATCTTCTTTTCCTCACTGAAACCCAGGTATCTGAAACAACTTCCAGCAGCCCCTTCTCTGTATCCTCCTCCTTTATCTATCCTAGTTTCAAAGCCAAAGGCGGATGTTGTGCATACGTGCACAACAAACTCACTTGCTCTCGTTCTCAATTTCGACTCCTCTGAATTCTCAACTTTTTGGCTCAAACTATCCTGTCATTCTCATACTAAATATTTCTGTGCTGTCTATCTTTCCCCTAACTCTACCAACTTTCCCAAATTCTTCGACTATCTAAACTCTAAAGTGGAACACATTTTATCTATCTCTACCTTCTCTGAAATCTCCATCTTAGGAGATTTCAACGTTCACCACCGCCAATGGCTCTCCTCTCACTCTACTGACCAACCTGGTGAACAAGCCTACGTCTTTTCTATCATAAATGACCTAGAGCAGCTGGTCCAACAACCCACCCGTATCCCGGATCGCTTCGGAGATCGGCCCAACATTCTTGCCTTATTTCTGACTTCCAACCCTTCCTCTTATACTGTCAATCTTTTCTCTCCTTTGGGCTCCTCCGACCATAAACTTATCTCCGTCACCTGTCCTATCTCTTCAGTACGGCCATCCGATCCTCCCAGCCGGTGGCGCTTGTGCCACTTTGGCGCTGCCGACTGGGAAGCTCTCCGGCATGCATACTTCTTTGATTTCCCATGGAATGACTTCTGCTTCCGTGGCCGAAGACCCTCGGAGAGTACTGAACGCATTACCGAGGTAATCCTCTCAGGCATGGAAGCGTACATTCCATCTTCTTTCTCTCAGTCTAATGCAAAAAAATCTTGGTTAACTCACGCTTGTTCTGCTGCTGTCCACAACATGGAGGAAGAATTCAAACGGTACCGACGCCTTAAAACTCAAGAATCTCATTCTTCCTATGTTTCTGCCCGGAATCAAGCCAAATCTGTTCTTCGACTTGTCAAGAACTCTTTCATCAATAATAAATGCACTGAACTATCCAACTCTAGCTATTCCCAAGCTTTCTGGCATCTAGCCAAAAACCTCTCCAACAACTTTTCTTGCTCGTCTTTACCTCCCGTTTTCCACTCTGATGGCACAACCATCACTTCTTCTTCTGACAAAGCTGAACTCTTTGCTCAAACTTTTGCCAGAAAGTCTACCTTGGATGATTCCGGTACTATTACTCCCTCTCCACCCCCCTCTCTCTTACTTATGTCTAATATCCTAATCTCTTCTAAAGATGTACTTTCTACCCTCTCTGGGCTTAATATTAAGAAGGCGTACGGTCCAGACGGTGTTCCTCCTGTTGTTCTTAAGAACTGTGCTTCCGTGCTGACCCCCTGCCTAGTCAAACTCTTTCGTCTCTGTCTCTCCTCTAACATCTTTCCTTTGTGCTGGAAGTTTGCTCTCATTCAACCTGTCCCAAAGAAGTGTGACCGCTCTCAACCCTCAAACTATCGTCCTATTGCTCTCATCTCTTGTATCTTTAAGGTTTTGGAAACTATTCTTACTTCTAAATTTCTTAAGCATTTCTCTTTTCATAATCTACTCTCAGATCGCCAGTATGGCTTCCTTAAGGGTTGCTCTACTGGTGATCTTCTTTCATATCTTACTAACTCTTGGTCATCCAACTTTCGGGACTTCGGTGAGACTTTTTCTGTTGCACTAGACATATCGAAGGCCTTCGATAGAGTCTGGCACAAATCTTTAATTTCGAAACTGCCCTCCTTCGGTTTCTGTCCCTCCATCTGTGCCTTTGTCTCTAATTTCCTTTCCGGCCGTTCCATAGCTGCGGTTGTGGATGGCTCTCGCTCATTTCCTCATCATATCAACTCCGGTGTTCCTCAAGGTTTTGTCCTATCTCCTATTCTCTTTCTAATTTTCATAAATGATCTTCTCAACTGTACATCCAGTCCCATCCATTCATATGCAGACGACTCTACCTTACACCACTCAATTAGTTTTCCAGAACACCCCAGCCAGCAGTCCCTCAAAAGTAAACGCAATCTATCTATCTATCTATTGCCTGACGCCGTGATCCCCGAAGGGGTGGCCACGAACGAACCGCCCCCATGCACCTCTGTCCCCAGTCAGTCGACGCCCTTCCCCCCAACCAGCACCGCCTTCATTCATGTACTTCCTCACTCCATCCTTCCACCTCTCATTTGGTCTACCTCTCCCTCTCTGTCCCTCCACCTCGCTCTCGTACACCCTCTTAGTCATTCTCTCGCTTTCCATACGTTCCATATGGCCGAACCATCTCAAGTTGTTCCATTTCACACTTTCCAGCACATCTACCTCCACACCACACCTCCTTCTTACTTCCTCATTAGTCTGTCATTCCTCATTAGTCTGTCTGTAAACGCAATGAAGCCATCAATTGCTTATCTGCTGATCTAGCTACTATTTCCAATATAGGTAGAGAAAACCTTGTTGCATTAAATGCTTCCAAAACTCAATTTATCCATCTTACTACCCGTCAGGAGCATCCAGAGGACTATACCTTATTCTTCAATAATACAAAAATCAACCCTTCATCTTCTCGGTGTCTCTTTTTCTTCTGCTCTCACTTGGAAAGACCATATTACCAGTCTCGCTAAGGCAGCCTCCCAGAAGCTGGGTGTGCTCAACCACCTCAATGGGTTCTTTACCCCTGCGCAGCTTCTTGCTCTGTACAGGGGCACAGTGCGTCCTTGTATTGAGTATTGTACACATGTGTGAGGAGGATCCTCTCACACCGCACTCCTAGATTAAGTAGAAAGGAAAGCCTTTTGTATCATTAACTCCCATCAACTCACCAACTCTCTGCAATCTCTCTCTCTTCGCCGAAATGTTGCATCTCTCTCGCTATTCTATCGCTACTACAATAATCAGTGTTCTTCCGAGCTTTCCCAGTGTATACCACCTCCTCTACGTAGGGTACGTAGTACCCGCCTTGCAACACAATCCGACCCCTACTATCTGCGACTCTCCAACCCAAGAGTGAAACGCTATTCTCAGACTTTCTTCTATTTAACTGCTGAGCTCTGGAACTCTCTCCCAGAACCAGTCTTTCCCTCTTCCTATGACTTAAATTGCTTCAAACTCCGTGTGTCCAGGCATTTTAGCTCGAACGTCCCTTGATTTCGGCCCTGTCACTCTTTGAAATCTAGGGGAGGCACTCGCTGCAGGCAGTTATGCCTTTTGTCTCCATCATTCACATAGGAAAAAAAAATATATATACTGTATACTGTATATATGTATGTATATATATGTAATATATATTGTTAACATATGTTTTTACTAAGAAGCAATTACTTTATCATATCTAGACGATATTTTAACGTGCACTGCTTTATTATCAGTTATTTACCACCAATGATTAAATAACTTGCAAATTATTCCTGTAACCGATGTCACACATTTTACCCTTGTGTATAATTATGTATATGTATTTGCCAGATGTGTGCTGAAGGACAGCTTTTATCAAAAGCATGTGGTGTATTTTGTGATAAAGAAAATAACGTTTGCAATGTTTGCATCGTCGACGAAATGAATGACCATCATGAAACCTTGTAAATGAACTTGTCAAAAAATAAATTTGATGCAATGAAGAACGGTATTATGAAATCAGTGTAGATAATGCCAATATCATTACTTGAACCATGCCTGGGAATTATGTCTTAAATCACATTTTATTTAGCTGGTTATCTTGTTTGTATTATGAGCTTCATTTCAAGTAAATTACATAATTATAATTGAAGTAAACTCTACTTGGCTAGGGGAGGTCTGCTTGGGCCTCTTTGCTCCATTTGTTTGATTTTTTGTTTTAAACGGTTCACCCCATTAGTTTAGCGATAATAAGACTCTTCACCCAATTCAGGTCACATTTTTTGTTCTGCGAGAGTGATAGCAAGCCTTTAGCTTCGATAAATTCGCCCTTTGAACGGGATATTTTTAAATAATTTTTTTTTACAAATTTAGCTTGAATGGGGTCTGGGCAGAAATGATCAAGGAAGGCGTTTGTGTTTGGCTAGGGGACAAACTAGAATACATTACTAAAAAATGGCAAAGCAAGATAAATCCTCAATAATAGCTAAATCATAATAACCCACAAGACATTAACTATATGATATAAAGCTGCTTGTATAATAAGTACAAGGAAGTAAATTATTTCATCTGTCATAAAGAGCGGGTAACGTCGCTAGACAATCTTTCAGGTTGCTCCGGGAAATGTCCAAAGATATCAAGCCTAAATGTTTTATTGATATATCGTAACATTTATAGACATCATGGTGATTTGTTTTGCAATAATAACAATAATAATAATTATTATTATTCAGTTAGCATTTTACATTGTTGGTACCACATAATATGTTACAAATATGACATGTACCAGCTTTGCATAATTCCAACTAAGGATAGCCCAATATGGCCGTTAGGCGTATTTCCATTGGGGTCCTTGTGTGATTAGGTTAGCTGGGGAAAAAGGGGAGGATAAAAATTGTAGATAATTCAGAGAAAGTATTTCTAGGGGGTTATATTAAGATACCTTACATTATATAGTTTGTTACGACCGACCGGGACTGCGAATAAAACAAGGGCACTTAAAGATTGGACTAGTAATAGGGCACTATGCAACAACAGTACGCTAGATCCAAACCCTTGAACTTATATGCCGGCGAACAAAACACCTATACCCTCCAGAGTTAATCTGCGATAATGGGGTATCCTTAACTGGGCATAAATGTACTCTACTTCAGGCTAACCCCCACTGGTATAGCCTGATAACACACAGGATGCAAGTTACGTTAAAATGCATACAAAAGAATCTATGGGAAGATCAATTAAATCACTGCAAGATTTAATATAATAAAAAGATGCTTCAATACAGTTACTCTAAACAACAATAAACTCTTCACTCCTATCTGAAAGAAAGTGAAGAATAGTCCTACAGCATAGACCTGGAAACTTCTGAAGAATGTCTGATGCTCATAAGATGCTCGTATCTTAAACTATATAAAGGCAGGAGGCAGGACACCACACGTGTAAATGGAATACACAAGAAGATAGGACATATAATGTTAACTGACACGAGAATACTATAAATGCGCAACGGTAGTAATGCTCGACACTAAAAGAAGTACTTCCTCATTAATGGAACAGCCTACTATGGTTGTGCAACTCAACAACAACCTAGACTAATAAATGCTTGTGAATAATAATGCATACATATCAAAGAGCTTATATTAAATACTAATAAGTGTCTACTCAATTAATAATGTCTAGCTGGGATACTCTAGGTAAGGAACTGGGGTTTGAGCAAGACAGGCTCACAGCCTAGCGATGTCCTTAAGGCTGTATCCTTTAAGTTACGTTAATTGACTAGGGTGCTCTCTTGATATATCCAGATCACAAGTATCTGGTTCTATCCTGGCGACCCTCTAAAGCCAAGCAAAGAGACAGCAAAGTGTGGAACTGGCACAGGCAAAAAGCCCTCAGTCAACACAAAGCTGCTCTCACAAAAGGACACAACCGAAAAGACAGCACAGGCTACCACAGGACCGGTCGAAGTCGTGTAGGTATAAGCGAACCATACACACATCGATGACAAAGACTACAGTTACCCTATCCCAGTCTAGCATTAAATAAAAGAGCAGAAATACTAAATCAATAATGGAGACACACAGAGTTCATAACCTATACCAACTAAGAACCCTCAAAAACCTATTCTAAGTACATGTAAATATCTCAGAGGACGGCACATGCAATACAATGGGCCGGCTATGGAAACCGTATGCAGAACCCAAGGGGACAAGTAATTGAATAAAGATGAGAAGTAATGGAAAAGAAGAAGTTCAGAGAGAGAAACAGCTCTAAAGGTGGTGATCGGGGGAGAGAGTAATCAAGGGATGTTAGATGCATGCACGCCTAGCCTGTCCTGAGGAAGGCAGCTCCTGTGGACCCACATGTACACAGGAGCCCACAAAGACGCGGTGGTCGGCCAATCACGGGCCAAGACGTCACAAGGCAGCAGGTGTCACGTGACACAGCGAGACACACCAGCCAATCAAGAGGCGTGAGAAGGCACGTGCGT
Organism: Paralithodes platypus; assembly: GCA_032716605.1. Taxonomy (NCBI): domain Eukaryota; kingdom Metazoa; phylum Arthropoda; class Malacostraca; order Decapoda; family Lithodidae; genus Paralithodes; species Paralithodes platypus. Next base: position 45,467,942 of record CM064485.1, read on the forward strand.
GAGCCTGCGAGCGATGGAGGCAGCACATGTATATGCACGCACACACTACCAGCCCACTGCTTATATTGTTCTCTCTCCTTAACTCTCACACAATGCATCCTATATTCTAGTAATGATATAAAATACTTCCCGTTGTCACAGACGAAAATAAAGACCCCCACTGGACTGTCTGTAACAATGTGAGTACTATGAAAGAAAGAACAACATTCTCTGATAACTGTAGCCCATTTCACTGCCCTGGCGAGCGCTAGTGGCTAACGAGAGGCGATTCTGCCTACGCTGGTAGGCGTCACAAGTTGGACTGGTCAAAATATTTCAGTAATCATTTCAGTTTGTTTTGCCTATCTCTTATGTCGTATTTAGTAGTAGACATAACCTTGGTGCTCCCTTCTCGCAGCTGTTCGGTTCAGGTGCTCCTTCAAGCTACATCTGAAGAAATACAGTGTTCTCTTTTCACAGACTGACTGGGGTAGGTTGTTCCAGTCTTTGATGGCAGTGAAGAAGAATGTTAGCTTACCCTGTCCTTGGATTCTCGGGACCGTAAAATTATACATCCTATTCCTTGTATTGTGTCCAATTCTCTCATTTGCTTTAACAAAATTACACTTTAAATACTCTGGAGACCTATCATAAAATATCTTGAAGGCATTTATGAGTCTGATTTGTTTGGCCCTTGTCAGAGACATTGAGCATACCAAGTGACTGAAGTTGTTCCTGGCCAATATGCGATCTGGGTCCTAGGTTCAGCATGAACCTAACCATTTTATTTTGAGTGACCTGAAGTTTATGCTTTGCTGATTTACATGATGCAGAGTACCAGGATGACACAGAATAGTCAAAATTACATTGAACAAGCGCTTGGCATAGGATCTTTTTGGTCGCCGCTGGCAAGCATCCCACCTGTCTATACAGGTATTTAATACGTGCTCTACATTTACTCAGGAACGATGGCAAGATTGTTTCACCTGACAGGGTCGAGTCCGAGATATTTCACTTGTGACACTGTTGTTATGGGAATATCATTACAGTTGACCGAGAAGCCCTCAATGTCTTTCAATTTGCGTTTTGTTCCACATAAGATGGCTCCTGTCTTACCCAGGTGAAGAGATAGTCTATTGTCCACTAGCCAATCACTACACGATTCTAGTTCTTTGGAAAGTGAGGTGGCAATATTTATTGGGTCTTTTCCTGAAACCAGAAGCACACTGTCATCAGAATACAGTAATAATTTACACGATACGCTCAGTTCCATGTCGTTCACATAACAGAGAAAGAGTAAGGGACCAAGGATGCTTCCCTGCGGGACCCCACAGTTAATTGGCATAGGATCAGATATATTATCATCAATTTTGACTCTTTGTGTTCTACCACTAAGATAAGATTTAAACCAGTTCACTGACTCAGTGCCCATTGCTTGTAGTTTATTACATAGGATATTATGGTCTACTGTATCAAACGCTTTTTGTAGGTCAAGAAGAACCATACCGGTGTAGTTACCTTTAGACATTTCTTTACGAATGTGATTTGTTAAGTGGATGAGACAGGATTCTGTCGAGTACATGCCTCTGAAACCTGATTGAAGCTTATATAATAAGTCATTTTCTTTGAGGTTGTGTTCAATTTGTGTGTATACAGCTCTTTCAAGGATTTTTGATATAATACATAATATGCTAACTGGTCTGTAGTTACTAACATCCAATTTATTTCCTTTCTTGAATAGAGGGGTTACAATAGCGTCCTTCAGTTCAGCAGGTACAGTGTTGGTGTTAATTGACAGGTTGATGATGTGGGTTAGGGGACCTGCTATGCCAATGACTCCATCTCGTAGAAATTTGGCAGGAATTCTGTCTGGTCCTGAGCTTTTATGTACATTTAGGTTAGAGAGCTCCTCAAATGTGTATTTTGGTGTAACATTTTGCAATCCAAAAGTGTTCGGGTGTATGCCTTTATCCCTGTAGGCATTTTGAAAGGTGGCAGTTGTGGTGTATTTATTGAGAGGTTGCGGTAGGTTCTGTGCTAGTGTGTTTGCTATGGAGGTGAAGAAGGAGTTGAAGTAGGTTGAAATTTGTCGTTTATCATAGCAAACCTGATCATTAATTTTGAGAGCAATATTAGTGTTAGATGAATCCCTTGCCTTGTTGCTGTAGCCCGTTGTTTTTAAGTGCCTCCGTAGTTTTCGGGGGTTACTCTAATATTCCTCTGCCTTACTGTGGAAATAATTAGATTTCTCTGATTTAATTTTCCTACTTAGTTTATTCCTAGCCCTGTTGAACTCATGTTTCAGACCTTGATCCTGTCTATGTTTCACTAGCCTTTTTAACAGATTGTCTCTATGTTCCAGATGGTGTAGTATGTCGTTGTTGATCCATGGGTCTGACCTTGCTTTAATTCGTATGTTTTTCAGAGGAGCTATTTCGTCTAGGATGTTTGTGATGATGGTTCTGAAGCCAACCCATGCGTCATTAACGTTTGTATTTCCAAACACTGGAGACCAATCTGTATTCCATAAAATGTCCAAAAGTGTTTCTTTGTTGTAGTTTCTGAGTGACCTTGTTCTAATGACCTTGTGATTCTCTAGGGTAATTTTTGGAGTTTTACGTGTACAATATGTGACGAAGTGATCACTTATCCCCGTTTGTACCCCTCATTGTGATATTTTGTCCTCTCTGTTACAATTTACATGGTCTAATATTGTAACAGTGTTATCAGAGGTACGTGTGGGGGTTGTGATGAGTTGTTTGTGATTGTACATGATATAAATAATTGTTCTAAATTGTGTGCCTCTTTACCATATCCATTCCATAATAGTAATAGCATGAGCTATTACAGGATGAAAACCGAAATTAAGATAGTCCCACCATAATACTTAGAGGATGTAGAAAATCTGAAAACGCAAGGTAGGATTATAAACTGTATGCGAAAGGATGACATTTCCACTCCTCTTGTTGTTGGAGATGTTATAACAGATTAGTTATAAGCGCTGAAAGGGTTGAAAGAAAGCGGAATAAAAGCAAATTGGAATTGTCAGGATTGGAAGTGGGATTACTGCTTTAGAACAAGAGTGATGGAATATGATACTGAAGAAAGAAAAGCTAATTCAGGCAAATGTAAATATTATAACAAATGAAACAATGTAAAAAAAAAAAAAAAAAAAAAAATTATCAGAAAAAGTGTTACTTAAAATATAAATTGAAAGTAAATACTCAAATGAAAGTATATAAATGGCACATTTCATATTGTATTTTATGTGTCCTTCACTGTCTAGAAGTGCAATCAATATTACGGTTAATAAAATGTATTCTAACTATAAAGAAACCTAAAAAGTCGATGATTATTTACATTTGTTACCTTTTAAGCTACGATATATAGTTGGCAACAGTTTAGCCAGTCATGTGATTCTTCTTAACAGTGAACAATCATGATATAATATACAGTCAAGTAATATACTCCACAAAATTCGCTTTTCTAATTTACTTCTGCAACTTATGCCTGACACATTTCAGATCAGAACCATTAATAGTACGTCGATAATAAGAGCCATTCAGTTGTTAAATAATAACAACCTTCATTAACCTGTGTGTACGATGCAAAACAAACGGGAAGCTATGATTTGTTAATAAAAGTCTGAGAGTGGAATAGTAAACACATACTCGCCAGTAGTTATTCGTGGGTGAAGGAAAGTAGGGAACAAATAATAATATGATATTGTTGTGGACCATATTATAAAATATCTTGTTTCATAATTATCTCCAACCGGAACATTACCATTTTATCCTCAGGTAACGACAGTGTAATAACAATTGACTAAAATAGTTCTTCCCATGTGATCTTTACATAAATTAAAGTGTCCCCTCATAAGTTGAGGATGATATCTAATGGAGACAATAATACAACAGTATATTTTAACATTATGTGTTTGCTGGAGAGCTGTGTAGCTAGTGCGTGATATTGCATTAAGTTGTGCAGGTTCTTGCAGGCTGATGAGTTATTATTGAGTGACCTTAGATAGCACTCACAGATGAAGTGCCAAGATAGGTCGTTGTCATCTTATGATTAGCCAATATTCTTCAAGGTAATACCCTTGGCCTTATATAAATTTTGAGCGGGGGTCATAAACACCCTTCCAATATCCTATGTAATTCTTTATTTTTTGTATATAGCTCTGCATCTGCATTTCCTTTTCCAGAAACTGGCGGTGGTAATACAGTTTGAAGGTGATGGGTTCTGCCATCATTATTTTTTTGAACGACAGCCATTTTGTTTCCTATTGAACATTTGCAAAATAAGAAATAGACTAACTCTTCCATGTTATACTATAAGTTCCTATTCAATGCTCAATAATTATCCTTCGTCTTTCCTGTTATCTCGTCTGCAACTATCTTATCTATTGTGCCTTCCCTCCATTTCCCGCAATAGAACGAACGCCCAGATTATTTATTTTGAGTAATGATCTTACAGTAAAAGGCTTGATAACCCTGCTTGAAATAATGTATCCGTTTATATCTCACATATTAATTGTTGTCTTTAGCCTCGATCTTGATGCATAAATCCGCCAAAATTGGGGTTATATATGAAGTGAAGACTATTTAACAGAATTATCGAGTTTAATATGTTCAGCTATTCGGTAAGAATTGATTTATTTCAATGTTTTCCTCCTGGTAGGCATAGAGGAATCAGGTATAAGTAACTTACACTTTATTGTGATATATTCTACATATAAATGATATAAAGGATAATTTAATTAAATCAATTAGTCACAAGTTCGGTGGAGTTTACTGTAAACATCCCTTGTAGTGTATCCTGAAACATGGGTCCCAGTACTGCGTGTGGAATTAACTTTCCCAAGTACAATTTCCCTTATATATGCTGTATAATTATATATATATATATATATATGGAGAGCGAGAGTGAGAGAGCACACTCCCTTGCGGCGCCTGTTGAAGATGAATAAATTTGGGTTGCCAACACCAGAACCACTTGCAAATGACGACCAACCAATACCATGCTAGATGATTGGCGACGATTCATTCCCACTACGTAACTGGTTGTTGAAATCGTGCCCAAGCAGAATCTTGACAGACAAGAAACGCATCTTCAACTACCGACTTTCACTAGCCCGGCGACTTGTGGAGAATGCTTTTGGTATTTTGTAGAGTAGGTGAATGAACTGTGAATTATTGTGAAATTATTCACACTCATAACATCACAGTCTCTGTTTCTCTATTTACTGTTTACACTCTCCATCTTTCCCTTTCTGTCTCTGTCTTTAACCCCCCCCCCCCTTCTCTCTCTCGCTCTCTCTCTCTCTCTCTCTCTCTCTCTCTCTCTCTCTTTCTCACTTTTACTCTCTTTTTTCTTTCCATCAATCTATGCTCTCTCACTTTCTCTTTTCTCAAACATTCAACAACTTTTCAATTATGAACAACTGAATTTTGTGTGTGTGACAATCTACTAACAATGTCTTAATGCTTCATGACTCCCGTAACATTCAGGTGATCGACCATGAAGGCAAAAGGAATATTTAACATTTTTGTGCATTGTTGTACCAGTACATGTATGTGATTTGTTCATTCACCATTTTCTATTCCTCACAAGTCTCCTGACCACAATACCACTGCATTCGATGAGGGTGGAGGCGGTGGCCATCGCATTCTGTTGCCTCCAGAACATGCAAAGAATCAGAAACCCCTCTTACCTTGTGGGGCTAGTGTAGGAAGAAGATATTGAAAGCGGAAGCATCGGGAGCGAGGCCTCATCACAGGACCTCTTTGATCCAATTGAGCCCCTGCCAGGAAACACTGCACACAAGGATGCCAAGGCTCAACGCGACTACCTTCACAAATATTACAATTTACCACTTTGGCAGTATTGGCTGGTAAAATTAAATGATAGGACGGACTGGTTTGGAGCCGGTCCTTGTGATACTTGTCCCTGTGGCGAGGGTTCGTCTTGCTCCACAGGCGAAGGTTACACACCAGCCACTCACAATTTCTCCCTCCATTTTGGGAGTGATTATCCCAGTTTCTTCCTCGGACTCTTGAGTGTCCTGCACCTGCGTAGAAGGCCATGACACAGCATCCAGGATGCTTTGGTCGTTGTGCACCTCTTGCACCTTTTCAGCCTGTCTGGCAAACAGGTTGAGGGATGCTTGGGGTGAAGCCCAACGAGGAACTTCCTCTTCCTGACTTGGAGTTTCCACCTACAAGACAGGAGTCTGTTTCCATGCAGTTTCGGCAGGGCTTGGTGACCTATTGCGTTTGGCCTTCTGCACCGTTACAGAGAGAGAAGTATTGAATTGTTTAGATAAACTCAAGGTAAATAAAACGCCAGGACCTGATACAATCTCGCCTAGAGTTCTAAAGGAAGCTAAGAATGAGCTCTCCAAACCACTGACATTACTATTCAATAAATCCTTGCAGTCTGGAACTATGCCTGATCAGTGGAAGCTAGCCAACGTAACACCGATATTCAAAAAAGGCAGCAAATCCCTACCCAGTAACTATCGTCCAATTAGCTTAACCTCAGTTGTATGTAAAATGCTAGAAACGGTCATACGAGACAGACTCGTAAATCACTTAGAGGAAAATAACATACTTAAAGATACTCAACACGGCTTTCGTAAAAAACGTTCCTGTTTAACAAACCTCTTAGACTTCTTCCACGATATCCTCAACCTCTACGATGAGAGTAAAGCTGTAGATATTATATACCTTGATTTTCAAAAGGCCTTTGACAAAGTTCCCCACAAACGTTTACTGCTAAAACTAAAAGCGCATGGAATACAAGACGGTGTGTTGAAATGGATAGAAAATTGGCTCAGCAACAGAAAGCAAAGGGTAGTCATAAACGGTAAGGCATCTAAATGGACCAATGTAAGTAGCGGGGTACCCCAGGGATCGGTACTAGGACCAATTCTCTTTCTAATTTACATCAACGACATAGATGAGGGTCTCACCTGCACAATCTCAAAATTTGCTGACGATACAAAAATTGCAAATAGCGTACTCTCAAAAGAACAAGTTGACGATATGCAACACAATCTAGATAAATTGTCATGTTGGGCCCAAATTTGGCAAATGAGTTTCAATGCGGATAAATGTAAAGTACTACATGTCGGATACCTAAATGAGAAAGCAAACTATTCGATGAATGGCACTCAGCTTAAGAATGTAAACAGAGAAACTGATCTGGGAGTAACAATATCGAGTAACCTAAAACCGAGTCAACAATGTTCAGAAGTTGTTAAGAAGGCAAACAAAATAATTGGCTTTATAGGCAGGTCATTTGAGCATAAATCCAAAGAAGTTATCCTAACCCTTTACAATTCCTTAGTCCGCCCTCTTCTGGAATACTGCGTTCAATCCTGGTGCCCTTATTACCAAAAAGATATAAACAAGCTAGAACGAGTTCAACGTAGAGTTACCAAAATGATACCTAGCCTAAAGAACAAACCATACGAAGAGCGTCTTAGAGAATTAAATCTATTTCCTTTAACCCAGCGCAGATTAAGAGGCGACTTAATTCAAGTGTTCAAAATCATCAAAGGCATCGACAATATGAACTGTAGTAAGTACTTCACTATCGACCAATCTAATTACACGCGGGGAAACGGTTGCAAAATTATTGGTAAATCTTTTAACTCGCACGAATCTAAGAATTTCTTCTTCAATCGAGTTGTCAACTTGTGGAATGGGCTTCCCCGAGACGTTATAGACTGCAGCACCGTTGATTCATTTAAATTCCGCCTAGACAAATATCTCGCATCAAACCCGCGACTGACTGCGTTTGTAAATGAATAACTTTATCCTCCCCTCAGTTACTAACCCATATGTCCCCTACTAACTTCCTAGTCCTGCCACGTTAGTGGCAGGGCAGTAGTTCCCTTTCCAATGTTCCCTTACCCACTCTAAACCACTGTTTGGACACTTGATCCTCAGTGTTTTGGAGGACAAGCAACCTAGAAGGGTCACTAGACCTGTTGTTGCTTGATTTCCTTTGTACTCCTTTGTACTTTGTACCATTTTTGTCTTGGTGAAATGCTTTGGTATGGTGGAAGGTAGTTGGTAGGCAGGTGCATTCACTGAGGAGTTCTTCACTGGGTCACAGGAGGTAGAATGACCTGCCTGACCTGTCTCGTTCCTTATATGGGCCACCTACCCGGCCTTATCGCTAATCTGAATGCAATAAAAAAACGATTCCGAGGTGAAACAAAAAGTATTGGCAACCATGCCGAGTTGTGTCACAGACATCTGCGAGAGAGTTGGTAACACCGTCGTGTCGAGCATACTCGCTTTTTTCCATGGGTGAGTATACTTTCTGCAATACATACGACACCCATCTTGTTATGTCACGGAGTGATCTTGAGACTATACGTGTGTGTGTGTCTACAAATAGTTGCGCGACATCGTGCATGTTCGTTACAACTTTTTTGTGCAAAATCATCGCGGAAACACAAGATTGGTCGCGGACGTACCGTGGACACATTGCCGAACATTCTTGCACATAACCGACTTTCTTGAAAATGTTTGAACTTTCCAAAATTCAGCACGACTCTCACGACCCAATTCAAGACTGCAAGAATCCATCGCGGACATCATACAATCATGCAACAACTTTACTCGACATGACAAGACAATGAACAATTAGGGGCTATCGGGTTGGGTCGCAGATGAAAATCGTGAATGTGAGAAAGCCTCTTTATTCTGTTTGGGCATCAGAGGCGATGCCGACATAGAGTCTGGGCAAGACAGTCCTTATTATATAAAGGGTTAGTCAGGAATGAGTGCAGCTTCCACGGCCTACTCATGACTTTATGTACTCAAGAAGTGAGTAACTGCAGCAGCGGAAGAGAGGAGCTACAGTATGTCAGTGAAATGTGTATGGTCTCGGAGCCTGAAATGTTGTACGGAGAGATGGATGATTTCTTTCAGATATAACATCAAGTGTAAGCACCTAAGATAATATTATAATCATATAATTAAAAGTGTGTATATTAAGATAGTAAAGGTTTAAAATTGGATAAATGTGATGACAAGTGGGCAATGGCCAATAAATATGGCTAAACTATGATGAGTTATGGTCATATAAATATATACAAATTATTACAGTTGATGGTAGAAGTGTATAAGATTAATGAGGGTAATTATGAAGGCAGTCATGAGGGTACTGTTCACAAGGACCTACGATCCAAACGAGGTGGTTAATTTTACGTTTCACTCGAATTTTAATGAGTGCATTGCCAGTTTTGTTTTTAACTATGATGATATGAGAAGTACAAACACAATTTCTTATATTTAAGTGAACTGCGAGCCAAAATATCGTGGGCATATTGTCTGTGTTATGGACAGTCGTAACCTTTGGTCAAATCAACCCCTTGAGGTTTATGACGTGTTTCAGCAGTTTATTATGGCTATCATTAGGTGATGTTATACAGTTGGGAAGGATCGGTGGGAGTTAATTGGGTAAAAGCGTCCTCGTTAAGCCCTCTTACTTTCATTTATCTCTCCTAATCTTAATAAAATCATCTTATAATAGCCAGAATAGTCTGTCAAATTACGTCATAATCCTCAAGGGGTTTTAAGTGATTTTAAACATTATATGAGGAAGAGCACTTTAATGACGTTTCGCATATAGCTGTAAACGATATATGCGAAACGTTGTCAATAAAGTGCTCCTCCTCATATGGTGTTTAATTTCTTTCTATCAACGTTTCTGACTGTATTTATATTATTATCAAATAAATATTTTGTTCCTCCTTTTATACTTATGTACTTAACCTTTAACTGTGTTGAAGGTGTAATGGTTTAAGTGTTTAAGATGTGTATGTGGTAACCCAAGTTCGAATCCCGGGTGGAACACATGCTTTCATCAAATTTCAATGGGAGGTGTTTGGTGTTGTAAGTTAAATTAATTAATTAGATTATTCCTAAAGGTTCAGGTACATTTGATAGCAAGATCGGTCCTTAGAGATCTGTGCCCCATAAAATGTGTTTTCCTTTCACTTACAACATTAGGCTATTCAGTGTGCAGTTGGGTTTCAGTACATGATTAGATTTATATCCAGTATTCGATAAATGGATATATAATCGTGGATATGTATTTAACCTTTAACTGTCTTGATGGTGTAATGGTTTGATTGTCTAAGATCTGTATGTGGTAAACCAGGCTCTAATCCCACGTGGAGCACATGCTTTTATCAACTCTGCGAAGGAGAGTGGTATCGCGCACACAGATCCCGCCCGTATACTGTGCACCACCAGTCAGCTTGTCTGTCGTCGTCTTCCTTACCTTACCTTTTGATACCCTTTGATGTGTTCGCCACTCTTCTAGCGGCACCAAGGAGCGCGACGCCCCTCGTTATGGGTGGTGATTTGGTGCAGTAGACTGTTTGAAGCGACAGCTCGCTCCCTTGCGAGGATGGGCTCGTCTGGCACTTTTTGCAGTTCGACATCTAGGGCTCTCTTGAAGTTGTCTAACGAGATGTCCCTCATGTCTCTTACTCGCCGTGGGAGTTTGTTGAAGAAACGTGGGCCTCTGTGTGATAACCAGCCCTCTCGCAGAGAGCCCATAGCACCCCTGTTATTCATCCGGGGGATTTCGCATTCCCAGCCTCTCCTATCACTGAATTTCATGACTATCGGAGTATGTAGGTTTGGTACTAAACCCTCTGCCATTCTCCACGTGTATATTATTAGGTAACGTTCTCTTCTACGTTCCAGTGAGTACAGATTCAGTGCTCTTAAACGCTCCCAATAGTGTAGTTGTTTTATCGAACTTATATGCGAAGCGAAATTTCTTTGTACACTCTCTACGTCATTTATTTCACCTGCTTTGTATGGGGATGTTAATACGCTACAGTATTCAAGCCGCGGTAGCACTAGAGATTTGAAGAGCGTTATCATAGGCAATTCACCGCGTGTTTTAAAAGTACGCAGAATCCAACCTGTTAGACGTTTCGCAGCCGCCACTTTGACCTGGTTATGTACTTTGAAACCCATATTTTCAGACATTAATACCCCAAGGTCTTTCACACTGTCTTTCCGTTCTATTATGTGGTTAGATTCTGTTAAGTAATTTGTATTTTCTTTAACACCATTATTATCTCCGTACCGTATTAATTGGAATTTTTCCTCATTGAATTGCATGTTGTTTTCCCTGGTCCACTGGAACACTACATTCATGTCTTCCTGCAGTCGGCCTGTGTCCTCTTGTGTGTTTACTATCTTGCTTAATTTTGTGTCATCAGCAAAAGACGACACCGTACTGTGTCTGGCGTTGGTATCTATGTCGCAAATTAGTATGAGGAACAGAAGGGGCGCTAGCACTGTTCCTTGGGGCACTGAGCTTTTGACATCCGAAGGCTCAGATGTGACTTGGTTTACTGCTACTGATTGTTTTCGGTTTACGAGGAAATTGTATATCCACCGTCCGATTTTCCCAGTTATACCTTTTGCTTTCAGTTTGTGGGCTATTATACCATGGTCACATTTATCAAATGCCTTAGCAAAATCGGTGTAAATGATATCCACGTTTTTTCTTTCTTCTAGCGCTTTAAGAATTTTGTCATAGTGTTCCAAAAGTTGTGAGAGACATGATCTTCCCGCTCTGAACACATGTTGACCGGTGTTGTGTAGTTCATTTGTCTCCATGAATGTTGAAATTTTGCTTCGCAGGACTCGCTCGAAAACTTTAATGATGTGAGAGGTTAGAGCTACCGGGCGGTAGTTTTTTGGTAGTGCTTTACTCCCTCCTTTATGCAGTGGGGCAATTATTGCGTTTTTCAAGCTATCTGGTATGTCACCAGTGTCTAGACTCCTTCTCCACATTATAGCCAGGGGTTTTGAGAGGTTTTCCTTACATTTCTTCATTAGGATCGAATTCAATGAGTCCGGGCCTGGTGCCGAGTGGGATGGCATGTTGGAAATGGCCTCTTCTATGTCTTTTGGACCGAAATCAATATCCAGCATCTGAGGGGTTTCCGTGGGGGAGGTTTCCATGAAAAATATATTTTGGTCTCTGATGACTTTTGTTTCATCAGGCTCACTGAATGCCATTTCATACTGCCTGCTTAAGAGTTCGCTCATTTCCTTTTTGTCCCCTGTGAAAGAGCCGTCCCCTTTGCTCAGTGGGCCGATGTTTGATGTTGTTTTAGCCTTTTGTTTGGCGTATGAAAAGAAGTATTTGGAATTTTCCTTTATACCTGCAATAGCTTTCCTCTCCTCTTCCATATGTTGTAGTTCATATGATATTCTTAGCCTTTGTTCAATTTCCACAATTTCTCTATCTATTTCGACCTTTTGCCTATCCTGTAGATTTTGATGTGTGCGTCTTTGTGTGAGTAATTTTCTTCTTCTGTACAGCCTCCTCCTTTCCCGATCTTGTTTACTTCTTCGTTTTGTTTGTCTTGCAGGTATATGGTGGCTACAGATTTGGGTCATGGTTTCTGTTATTAAGACTAGACATTCTGCTGGTGTCAGGTTATCCATTAAATCTTCCCAGTCTATTTCCTCCATTTCTTGATTTACCTCTTCCCACCTAATGTTTTTGTTATTGAAGTTAAATTTACTGAAGGGGCCGGTTTTTGTTCTCGATTCTGAGGTTGTCTGTACACTTTCTAAGGTTGTTTTGATCTCAATTAATTTATGATCTGAGTATGTTGTGTCCGATATGTTAATGCTGTGTACTAGAGAGTCGTTGTTAGTGAAGACCAGGTCTAAGATATTGTTTTCCCGTGTGGGTTCAGCAATATGTTGGGTAAGACTAAAAAAATCACAAAGTTCAAAAAGCTCTCTCGTATTAGTATTTGCTTCTCCGGTGTTATTTGCCACTAACTGGTTTTCTAGTTGTCTCCATTTAATGTTTGGTAGGTTAAAGTCTCCTAGCCATATAATATTTGGTGTTGGGTTCCCCAGGGTTTTCCACTTCTGATTTTATTTTGTTGAGCTGGGTTTTGAATTCTTCTCGGGATGAGTCTGGAGGCCTGTATGTAACAATAACTGCTAAATTTAGGGATTCTATTTTAACTCCAAGTATTTCCACCACTTCGTTACTGTTATTTAGGAATTCAGTACATATCAGTGAGTCATGTATGTACAAGGCTACACCTCCATGTGATCTATGCGTTCTGTCCGCCCTATGTAGGTTGTAACCAGGAATCCATACCTCACTATCTTGCTGATCTTTAATGTGAGTTTCTGTGAGAGCCGCAAATATAGCGTTTCCTTCTTCTAGCAGGCCCCTAATAAATGGTACTTTGTTCGTGGTTCTATTTTTTAGGCCTTGGATATTTGCAAACAAGATTGGGGTGGGATTGTTTGGAGTACTATGTGTACCTAATAGTCTTCGGGATGTATTGGCCACTCTTGGGAGGCCAGGAGGTGCTCGAGGTGTTCTATGTGCTCTTCCATCTCCCTCAGTCTCTTCATATTCATCTGCCCTTTCCCTCCTTGCCTTTTTCCTCTGTCTCGTCCTCGCATAGCTAGAGAGTTTTTTGGGCTACCATTCGTGTTAGGTCTAGCATATCTCCAAGTCCCTTTAATATGAAAAGCTGGGCATTTCATATTGTAGCAGGTCTTGTTCTCAAGTGATGTCTTGCAAAGGGATGGGTGGTGGTATTTGCAGGTTTCACCAAATCTACATTTTCCATGACTGGTTATGTTGTTGCAAATTTTGGGATGAGCAAATCTACATGAATTCCCATTATATTCGCCCTTTTGACCAAAGTAGCACCTTCTTTCCAGATAATATCTGCACACTGGTGTAGACAACCCCAGTAGGTGTGGCTGGGGCTGCGAGGGGTTATGTGGTGAGCTAAGTGTGGTTGTGGGTGATAGTGGGCTTGGTGTATGGGTGGGTGAGGCCTGCAGGGGGGTGGAGTTACGGGCCTGCAGGGGGGTGGAGTTACGGGTCGGTTGTAGGTGGGCAGGTGGCAGTGGTGAGGGGGGAGGCGATGTGGAAGGGGAGCCTGATATGGGGGCTTGTTGCATCCTACGTTCATCCTGCAAATGTATTTGATCAACAGCAGTAGGGTGGTCAATGGCCATAGATGGGATTAATGTGGGTGTTTTCTGGGTCTGGGGAGGTGTGGGAAGATGTGCGGCTGGGTTTGTGGATTTGTAGGGTGCGAAAGGTTGTTGTTCGGCAGGCGATGTGTGTTGATGTTCAGGAGGCAATGCGGGCATTTTCATGGGAAGGTGTGCGTGTGTGGGTTGTAATATTAGTATGGGCCCTGAGGCCCCAATAGTTCCCCAGTTTCTGTGAAAAGTAGCTATGTCTTGGCTATATTTCAGTCTATCTTGTACTTCTGTATTTTCTACAGTCTGTATGACTTGCCATGTGATATCGAAACAACTATCGCAGAAATGGAGGTTCTTCCCTCTTGTATTGTATGCCTCATTTATTGGTATCAGTCCTATGCAAACCCAGTGGTATGGTTGCTTGCATATCTGACATGCTGTGCCTTTATCCACGTGTATATTCATGTTACACCTCGTACAGGTGTCTCTGGTAGACATTTTTTTTTTTTTTTTTTTTTTTTTTTTTTTCACCCGCCCTTACATGGGGGAGAGAGAGAGAGGGGGGGGGGGGGGCGTGGAGGACAAGGAGGTGTTTGTTACGCGGTTTGTGGTGAGTGTGTGTGGGGGGGGGGGGGTTAGTGCCACTTGTTTACACTCGTTATGTTTAAACTTTAAATAACTTTAAGTAACACTTTCAATAATTATCTTATGAAACAGAATTCTCACTGCCCAAACCACTTTTCCCGTTTTTGGTCGGCTGTTTAGCGGAATATACGGCACTCTAGGAAAATAACGAACTTTCCAGGCTACCTATATATTATCTATTTTAATTTTCATGTTTTACCTATCACCTTGATTCAACACTGCTCAGGTTCGAATTTTCACCACATTTGGTTGCGTGGGAGATCTTTCTCTCCAATAACGTCACTACTAACCTACGATATGGTCGAGAAATAATCTGCACTGATTTAATTTGTTTACATATTGTTTTTCTCTGTTTGCTATTATTTACGATATTTGTTTTGTCGGTATCCTTTCCTGTCGAGGTTAAGTTTCGCTTTTGGTAAAATCGTATAGCGGACGTGTCCAGGAGAGCGAGGGGATATATGTGTTTATGGTCTTTGCGGTCACCGAGGGTATTTTGTTTACAGCATACGTCCTGTTCCCAAGCTAAAAGTTAAAAGTTCCGTCGTCCGTCCGGAAACTCCTCCTAGACAGTTCAATGGATTCTCACCAAATTTTACAGGTATATCCATTTGGTCAATGCGAAGATCATTCAAAAAGACATTTTCAATTTAACTTAATGATTAAGGTCAAAGGTCAAGGTTGAAAATAAGGTCAATATATCATATTTTTAAGTTTTAGCTCAAATGTCTTAATTTTCACTATACACATTACGGGCAACCTTGATATCTTATTGACAAAATTTCAGATAAATATTCTAAAGGGTAGGGTCAAAGGTCAAAATAATATATGGAATGTTAGTGGCATATGAATGATGGCACAAAAGAGAGAGAGGTTCTGGAAGTGCTAGTGAATGCCAGGCTGGATGTATGTGGAATGACAGAGACCAAATGGAAAGGTTCAGATGTGAGAGAGTGGGAGTGTGGAATGGGTGTGTGTGCTGGAGTGAGTGAAGGAACAGCGAGAGAAGGTGCGTGTTTGTTTGTAAGTAACACATGGAAGGAATGTGTAAGAGAGTATGGGTCTGTGGGTTCAAGGATTGTGTGGGTGAGAATGAAAGTAGGAATACAAACGTGGGTGATTGTGTGTGTGTATGCCCCGACAGAGGATAAACTTGAAAGGAAGAAAGAGGAGTTCTGGATGAATGTGGAGGCGTGCCTGGAGAAGTTTGACAAGAACGAAAGAATATTTCTGATTGAGGATATGAATGGTAAGGTGGGTGATAGGAAAGTTGAGGGAGTGGTGGGAGGGTGGGGGGTATCATCAGAGGTGAATGGGAATGGTAGTGCACTTGTGGACATATGTGTGGGGAGGAGGCTGTGGATAGCCAACACCTTCTTCCGACACAGAATGATCCACAGGTACACTTGGAAACGGGTGTGGACGATGAAGGATAAGACAGTGGTGGAACGAAAGTCATTGATTGATTATGTATGTGTGGATGAAAGAATGAAGAAATCTGTGATGGATGCTAGGGGTATAGGGGTATTGGAGGGGGTCTGTCTGATCATTATGTAGTAGTAGCTAAGGTTAGGATACAAAGGAAGTGGGTGAGGAGAGCTGGAGGGAGGCGAGAGGAAGGTGGAATGGTGAGGAGGGTGGAGAGGTTACAGGAGGAGGAAATCAGGGAAGATTACAGGAGAGCAGTAGAAAGACGACTAGGTGGGTTCGACCTGGAAGTTATGGAGGAAGTGGAGGAGATGAGCAAGGTGTTTAAGGATGAGATCTGTGCAGCATGTGTGGAGGTGTGTGGAGTGAGGAGACGAGGGAGGGGAGTGAAAGGTACAGCATGGTGGACAGAAGAGGTAAAAATAGCTGTGGAAGAAAAGAAGAAAGCATATAGAGAGTGGTTGGGTAGTAGAGGGAATGAAGATTTCGAGAGACAGAAACGAGCGAGGTACGTGGAGGGTGGTGAAGAGAGTAGTGAAGGAAAGTAAGAGAAGAGTAGATGAGGAATTTGGAAGGAATCTGAGTGTAAAATGGAGGGAGAGTAAGAAACTGTTCTGGAGAGAAGTCAAGAAAGTTAGGGAAAGTAGCAAGGGAAACAGTAAGGGTGTGAAAGATAAGAATGGGAGAATGCTAGCCGAGAAGCATGAGAGAGTCGAAAGATGGAGGGAGTACTTCAATGAGTTGCTAAATGTAAGGAATGAAGAGCCAGCAAACATGGTTGGATATGGTATGGGAGGGAGAAGAAGAAGAGAAGTAGTGGAAGAGGAGGTGGGGATCAGGAGGTCAGAAGTGTGGGAAGCCATGAAAAGAGTGAAGTTGGGGAAAGCACCAGGAACAGATGGAGTGTGTGGGGAAATGTTGAGGTATGGTGGTCAGATAGTGATAGAATGGGTATGGAAAATGTGCAAACTAGCATGGGAGAAGGGGAGTGCACCCGATGACTGGAAGACTGGCATAATAGTCCCCCTATGTAAGGGTAAAGGGGAAAGAGGAGTGTGTGGTAACCACCGAGGAATATGTCTTCTAAGCGTAGTAGGGAAGGTATACAGTATGCTAGTGATTGAGAGAGTGAGAGTGAGAACGGAGAAATGGATAGGCGACGAGCAGGGAGGTTTTAGGAAGGGAAGAGGATGTGTAGATCAGATTTATACCCTGAATTGTGTTGTGGAGAAATATCTGGAGAAGAAACAAAAGGTGTATGTTGCCTTTATGGACTTGGAGAAGGCCTATGACAGAGTGGATAGAGAAGGTTTGTGGAAAGTACTCAGAATATACAGAGTAGATGGCAAGTTGCTGAAAGCAGTGAAGAGCATGTATGAGGGTGCAAAGGCGGCAGAACATGTTGAGAGTGAGCAGAGCGAGTTCTGTGACCTGAATGTTGGTTTGAAACAGGGGTGTATGATGTCCCCGTGGTTGTTTACTGTATATATGGATGGAGTCATGAAAGAAATACAATCAAGAGCAGTGGATGTTGGTGTATCGCTGAAAAGGGAGGGAAATGAGTGGAAGCTACCTATACTGCTGTTTGAGGATGATACAGTTCTGATGAGTGATAATGAATGGGAGTTGCAGGGTCTGGTAAATGAGTTTGGAACAGTGTGCGAAAAACAGAATTTGAAGGTAAATGCGGGGAAGAGCAAGGTTATGGTCTTCGAAAGGGGTGAAGTCACAGAGTGTGAGGTGAAGCTGAACGGTCAGGCTATGGAGATCGTCAACTCTTTTAAGTATCTGGGCAGTGTGTTGAGTAAAGATGGGACTATGGATGAAGAAGTGCAGGAGAGGGTACAACAGGGGAAGAGGGTTGTAGGAATGCTGAAAGCAGTAACAAGAAATAGGGTGGTCAGTATGGAAGTGAAGAAGTCCTTGCATGACAGTGTGGTAATGCCGACACTGACTTACGGAAGCGAAGCATGGACGTTGGTTGAGAAACTCAGACCAAGAGTGAGAGCAGTGGAAATTAATTACTTAAGAAGTGCGTGCAGAGTTACATGGACTAATGAAGAAGTAAGAAGGAGGTGTGGTGTGGAGGTAGATGTGCTGGAAAGTGTGAAAAGGAACAACTTGAGATGGTTCGGCCATATGGAACGTATGGAAAGCGAGAGAATGACTAAGAGGGTGTACGAGAGCGAGGTGGAGGGACAGAGAGGGAGAGGTAGACCGAAGGAGAGGTGGAAGGCTGGAGTGAGGAAGTATATGAGCGAAGGCGGTTCTGGTTGGGGGGAGGGGCGTCGACTGACTGAGGACAGAGGTGCATGGGGGCGGTTCGTTCGTGGCCACCCCTTCGGGAATCACGGCGTCTGGTAATAGATAGATAGATAGATCATAATGGTCAATATGAAGGTCAAGGTCAATTATTCTATTTATATATATGAAACTAACTGATGGGTTGTAATGAAATTAGGCATGCTTATTTGATTCTCCTGGGCAATGTCAATGACAACACAATTTACTCATACTTAAAGGTCAAGGTCACAGGTCAAGGTCAAAGGTCAAGTTTTACTATTAAGTTTTAGTTTTTACTCAAATGTCTTCATTTTCACTATACAAGTAACTGGTAACCTTGATATTGTATTGCCCAAATTTTAGATAAATATTCTAAAGGGTAAGGTCAAAGCTCAAGGTCAAAGGTCAAAATAAGTTTGTTATTAGTATTTATTTTACTAATTGTTAGATTCTCACTAGGCTTACCATGTATATTCAGAATACCTAGGCCAAGGTCATTCCCGAGACTATACAATTCCATAATTATGAAAGGTCAATATGCTATTTTCTTTACTTTGCATGTAAACTTCACAAAACTTGGTGAGATAGTTGCACTTTAAATGAAAAGGAACATAATACATTTTGAGACATCATGAAGGTCAAGATAAAGGTCAAAGGTCAAGGTCAACTATTCTATTAATATATATGAAGCTAACTGATGGGTTTCAATGAAATTAGGCATGCTTATATGATTTTCATGGGCAAAATCTAACAAACAAAAATGTACTCTTACATAAAGGTCAAGGTCACAGATCAAGGTCAAAGGTCAACTTATATTATTAATTAAAAAACATTACTCAAATTTTGGAAAACTGGCTATGTTAGTTGCTTATTACTTAAATAACATATATCAGCATAGCTGATAGCAATCCCTCAACGACAAACGTAATGAAGGCATAGAACTCTTATATTCTGATCTAAATACTATTTCCAATTGGGGCAGAGAAAACCTTGTTAACTTTAATGCTTCCAAAACCCAATTTCTCCATCTATCTACCCATCAGGATCTCCCAGCGGACTATCCCTTATTCTTCAACAATACAAAAATCAACCCTTCATCTTCTCTCAATATTCTTGGTGTCTCTTTTTCTTCTGCTCTCATTTGGAAGGACCATATTACCAGTCTTGCTAAGGCAGCCTCCCAGAAGCTGGGTGTGCTCAACCGCCTTAGGGGGTTCTTTTCCCCTGCACAGCTTCTTGCTCTGTACAGGGGCATAGTGCGCCCTTGTATTGAGTATTGTTCACATGTGTGGGGAGGTTCCTCTCACACCGCTCTCCTAGACAAAGTTGAACGGAAGCCCTTTTGTATCATTAACTCCCGTCCACTCACCAACTCTCTGCAATCTCTCTCTCTCCGCCGCAATGTTGCATCTCTCTCGCTATTCTATCGCTACTATAATAATCAGTGTTCCCCAGAGCTATCCCAGTGCATACCACCTCCTTTACGTAGGGCACGTGGTACCCGTCTTGCAACTCAATCCCACCCCTACTCTGTGCAACTCTCCAACCCAAGAGTGAAATTTTACTCTCAAACTTTCTTCTACTCAACAGCTGAGCTCTGGAACTCTCTCCCAGAATCAGTCTTTCCCTCTTCCTATGACTTAAATTGCTTCAAACTCTGTGTGTGTCCAGGCATTTTGGCTCGAACGTCCCTTGATTTTGGCCCTGTCACTCTTTCAACTATGGGGGAGGCACTCGCTATAGGCAGTTATGCCTTTTGCCTCCCTCAATCACATAGAAAAAAAAAACAAAAAAAAATATATATAAAATGTCACATACATATTGTAATAGTTAAGGTCAAAGGTCAAGGTTAAAAAACAAGAGTGTTTGTCATTTTCCCTAAACTCCTCCTAGACTGTTTAATGTATTGTCACCAAATTGTACAGGCAAATTCAGTTGGTCAATGCGACGATCATCCAAATAATTATATGCATGTTATTTTCAGTCAAAGGTCAAGGTCACAGTATATTATCATTATTTGTAATCTATACGTTTGTACGAATTACACCATATTCATAGTGCTAGTTAATGTAAACATTGGTGTTAAGCTAACTAATTCCTCAATAAGAATATCTAAGGTCAAGGTCAAGGTTAAATGTCAAAATCTGATTTTTGCTAGTATTTCCTATTTAATGTAAGATTCTCTCTAGGCACATTATGCATATTCGGAATGCCTAGGTAAAGGTCATACAAGATTATACATAATTCCATTTGATAGGTCAAGGTCAACTGTAAGGTCAATATGCTAATTTATTTACTATTCGTGTACACTTCACAACATTCGTTGATACAGTTGTGCTTTAAATGAAAATGTAAAATTATCAGACATCATGAAGGTCAAGATGAAGGTCAAAGGTCAAGGTCAGCTATTCCTTTAATACCTCTGGAACTAGTTGATTGTCTGTAATGAAGTTTGGCCTGCTTATTTGATTTTCCAGGGTTACATCAATGCAAGCAAAAATTATAATCCTACATAAAGGTCAAGGTTGCAGGTCAAAGTCAAAAGTCAACCTTCATCATAAAAAATACTCAAATTTTGATAAGCTGACTGTTGTTGCGTTTTACATAAATACCATATATATCAATTTCATATAAACATATTCTAATACTTAAGGTCAAAGGTCAAGTTCAGAGATATAAATAAGAGTGTTAATAATTGTCCCCATACTTTTCCTAGACCGTTTAGCCCTTTCTGTGATGACGACTTTTGTTTTTATCATATTCTAGCTATAATTAGACGATTTTGTGGAGCTTAATGCCCCTTTCCCACATATGCGACTTCATACGATTTTCGTCGCCGAGGACGTAGACTTGTCAATTCGCAACGAATGTGTGCGACGTCTATGATTTTGACCGTTACAAACAGATAACAAATTATACTCGGCGAAGATGTCACCGATGAATGCGATGCAATCGCCGACATTCTGCGACGTTATCGGCTAAGTGAGCGATGCTTCGCCGAAAATCTCTGCGAGGAATGTCACATTTTCAAAAATATCTTGCGACATCATGCGATGGTGAAAGAAAACTCGCCGAATGTTCTGCGACGTCTTCGGCAATTCAAGCGATGGTTCGGCGATTACTTCGGCGAGGTTATCCAAATATTTTTCCTGGCACAAATTCCTGCGATGAACGAACAAATCCTCGGCGATCATCGCCAATGCCATCGCAGATACGTCGCCGAGGTGTGCGAACCTGAGCGAATGTAACGTGAATGTGCTAATTGCACAGTGGTATTAGCATGTACTCGCGTTTCAATCACGTAAGTAAATATGCCCCTACAACCACCCACAACCCCCCAAACCTTTCTGTTGTATATAAAGATTCGGTCACAGAGAACATTCTGAGTTGAGCAGCCACACCGAGCATAGCTACTCTTCACCACCACCGCATTATAACCTCGACCCTTGGACGTGCCTGTTAAATCTTGAGATGGTGAGGCCTACGCATCATCTACGCAAGAGTGAACGTGTTGAGCTGGCCCTTGCCACCCAGTGGAGGAATCTCATTTATTTGGAATGCCTATTGGAGCTTGCCAGAAGGGAGAAGGAAGCTGAGAGCGCAAGGAAGGAGAAAGAGGAGAGGAGAAAACAGACGAAGAAGCGAAAATTGTGGACGAGAGAGTGGCTGTTAAGGCGAGGTCGATTTGGGGGTTATGAAAACCTCATGAAAGAAGTTGAAGAAGAGTACCCAGCGAATTTTATAAACTTCATGAGATTGGACCCCGCACTCTTTCAAGAAATTCTCAACAATATTCGACCCATCATTGCCAAAAAGGACACACACTGGAGGAAAGCCATAGATCCTGGTTTGCGTTTGGCAGTGACATTGCATTACCTAGCTACAGGTGACAGCTACAAGAGTCTCAGTTACTTGTTCAGGATAGCGCACAACACCATCTCCAAAATTGTGCCCGACGTCTGTGAGGCTATTGTCAGTGCATACATGGATGATGTCATTGTTGGTCCTACAACACCAGAAGATTGGAAGGCTGTTGCAAATAGATTTGCTAGAAAGTGGCAATTTCAACATGCTTTGGGCGCCTTGGATGGCAAACATGTTGCCATCAGAAAACCACCCAAAGGTGCCTCTACCTTCTACAACTATAAAGATTACCACTCCATTGTGCTGCTTGCCATCGCTGATGCTGACTACAAATTCCTCTACATTGATGTTGGTGCAGAGGGATCAGCGTCAGATGGTGGGTTGTTTCTACGAACCCCTATTCGTTTTCTGTTGGAGAGGAATGACGTTGGTGTTCCTGAGCCTGAACCGCTTGAAAACGGCAACAAGGAGATTCCATTCTTCTTCATTGGTGACGACGCATTTCCACTGAGGACTTGGATGATGAAACCATACCCACTGAGAGGCTTGGATGATGAGAAACGCATTTTCAATTACCGCCTATCCAGAGCCCGGAGAGTGGTTGAAAATGCGTTTGGTATCATGTCTGCCAGGTAAAAGCCGATTTTAAAAAATTATATAAATTGTTTTTATGTATATTTATTTATTTATATATATATATATATATATATATATATATATATATATATATATATAGAGATATATTTATATTACCATATATACAAATCTATATAAATATATATATGTATATAATATATATATATATATATATATATATATATATATATATACATCGACAATTTTATGTGTGTGTGTACATACTGTATATCCACATCATATGCCCATCAATACATATCCGTATGGCTTGAGGCCCATCTCGAGTAACAACATTTGTCCAGCTTTAAAAGCTTATAATAACCTGCTGGCTTCACTTTAATATTTGGGATTGGAGTTCGGTGTGAAAAGGATCTGACTTGTGTGGGTTGATCGCCCTAATCGAGCTTCCCATTTCATTATCTTTTAACGTTTTCATTGAAAAACTAATATATTTTGTACACAGACTAACTTAATTAATTGTTTTAACCATTCTCATTACAGGTTCCAGTGTCTCCTTACGACCATACCTCTCAATCCGAATCGCGTTGAATGCGTTGTGATGGCCTGCTGTTGTCTACACAATATCCTTCATGTCAGGAATCCCTCTGATCGCCAGGGTCATGTCGTGGAGGAGAACATTGCAACAGCGGAAATCATAAACTTGGTGCGTCCGGCAGAACTTCTCGACCGTGTTGGGAGGCAGCGTGGCAACACAGCTACCAATGATTGGAAGAGTCATCGTGAGAGGCTCAAACACTACTACAACTCACCAAATGGCAGTGTTGAATGGCAAAACAGAATGATAGGACGAACCCCATCCGAAACCTAACACATAACCAAATATAATGTTAAAATATTGTAATGAATGTTTAATTTTTACTCCATGTCATGACCAAGTAATTTGCGTAATAAGAAAACATTAGTTTTATGATAACTTATTTTATTCAACAACATAATTATGTCTAATAACATAATGGCTGAATATTCGAATTACATGAACATAATCTTATCTACTAGCTATGAACATGTTGGATGAGAAAATTGAACGAAACATACAAAAAACATCCTCTCTATCTGGACCATGAAAACATCTGTCTAAAGTAGAACCAGGTGCCTAATTATCCGACACACCCACCCCACCGACAACCACACACACACGCACATACACACATACACACAGACCCAGGTGTTTCCTGGCGCCAGTGTTTGATCTCTAAATACAACCACAACCCAACCCACAGCCTGCGGCCCTGGCTGTCCAGCCGACACTCACACACACACACTCACACACACACACACACACACACACACACACACACACACACACACACACACACACAGACACACACACACACACACAGACATCCATGGTCAGTGTGGCGTACGTGACTTTCCACATGGGTATTATAGTCGCACAAACATACACGCATTGCATTCTATATTTTATTAATTTCACCATCACACCAAAGACCCCCAATGAAATTAACTAAATTATATATGATCCACCGGGATTCGAACCCGGGTTATCACACGGCTTGAATGAACTCATCCATTTCTTTATAAATACATTTTATCATTGTGTACTTTTTCGAGTATTTATTTTCATATTTTTATCATAGGTATAGTAATATAAAAATAATAATGTTTTATATTCACAAAGTAATTCAACTATTAACATTCAGGTATATCATTAATATTTATTATTCATTGATTACTATTTGTATGAATTTCATTTTGTGTATAAGAAATATATTAGATTCATTATCTTAGTTATATTTTTCTTTTTTCATAGGTATAGTAATATATTAATAATATATTATATTCCTAGAGTAACTCAACTCTTAACATTCGTGTTTATCATTAATATTTATTATTCATTGATTAATAATTTTATGATTGATTGTGTGTAACACACACACACACACACACACAAACACACACACACACTCACCCCCGGGTAGGCACTTGTGACCTTGTACATTCCTTCATGCCCGCAGAGACACACACACACACACACACATCCATGGTCAGTGTGGCGTACGTGACTATCCACATTGGTACGTCAGTCGCACAAACATACACGCATTTCATTCTAAATTATATTAATTTCACCACCACACCAAAGACCACCAATGAAATTAATTAAATTATATATGATCCACCGGGATTCGAACCAGGGTTATCACACGGCTTGAATGAACTCATCCATTTCTTTATAAATACATTTTATCATTGTGTACTTCTCCGAGTAGTTTATTTTCATACTTTTTTCATAGGTATAGTAATATATTAACAGTATCTTATATTCACAAAGTAACTCAACTATTAACATTCAGGTATATCAATATTATTTATTATTCATTGATAACTATTTGTATGAATTTTATTTTGTGTATAAGAAATATATAAGATTCATTCACTTAGTGATATTTTTCTTTTTTCATAGGCATAGTAATATATTAATAATATCTTATATTCCTAAAGTAAGTCAACTCTAACATTCGTGTTTATCAATATTATTTATTATTCATTGATAACTATTTGTATGAATTTTATTTTGTGTATAAGAAATATATAAGATTCATTCACTTAGAGATATTTTTCTTTTTTCATAGGTATAGTAATATATTAATAATATCTTATATTCCTAAAGTAAGTCAACTCTAACATTCGTGTTTATCAATATTATTTATTATTCATTGATTAATATTTTTATGAGTTTGATTTTGTGTATAAGAAATATATTACATTCATTTGACTTAGTTATAATTTTTGTCATTGTGAAGGTCTTCGTCTAGTTATTTTCATACTTTTTCCATAGCTATAATAATATAGTAGTAATATCTTATATTCATAAAATACCTCAACCACTAACATTCAAGTATATTAATGTAATTTATTATTCATTTATTAAGTTTTCTTATGAATTTAATTTTGTGTATAAGAAATATATAAAATTCGTTTTCTTTGTTAAAATGTTATATATAGATATTGTACCGCCAATGTATCCGAAATAGTTTGGTTTTATTTATACATGTCTTTGCTGAATCTATTTTCATTTCTACATTAGCGGAACTACAATTTAGAGAAATTTTTCACAAATAAGCTAACTCAATTTTAAAGTATAGTTTATCAACAATGAAACAGGGAAGAGAGGAAAATAATAGAAATTTGTATTTTTTGTTGTAATACCTTTATTTAAATAAAAAAAAAAAATAACAAAATCATTCAATTGATGTGGGAGGCCGTGCTGCTTGACGCGGCAGGGGTTAGGAGCATGGTGTCCATCGTTGTGACAGGTGACAGGGTCACTGTTAGTGGCCCTGGCGACAAAATTGGGAAGGCCCCAGGTGAAGGTGAAGGTGAAGGTGTTGTGACTGGCATCAAGTGGGTTGTGTGAGGCAGACGTGGATGTTGCCCATGGTAGGGCACTGTATACACTTGAGGAGGTTGTCCCTGAACATGTGGAGGAGCAAGGGGAGGAAGGATCTGACCCGGCAGTTGTGTCATCGGCGCACGCGGGTCGCCGATGCACACTGTACGCCAGTGGTACCTGGTACTGGACAGGCGGATAGTTTAACGGTGAGACGTAGGTGTTGGTGGTTGACACACTTGGCACAGGTGTGTGGAACACCGTTACTGGTGTGACCGCCTGACTCGTTACCACAGGAAATATGGTTGTAGGTGCAGCCACAACTCCAGGTCTTGATGCCTTCATTGTCTGCAATGCCAGCTGATCAACATTGCCCATGAAGTCATCCACCACGAGAGGGTCCATCCTCAGCAGCTTACACTCCAAAACAGAAGCTTCGTATCTGGGTGTGGAGCACTGATTTGCTGTTGGACGCCTTAACCCTCTTCAACTCGCCGATGGAGTCCTTGTACTGGGTGATGAGCTGAATGAGTAAAAAAACATACATTAATGCAACATAAATAGTAATTACAAATATTTGGTGACCATGATGAAGTGTAATGATGGAAACATGATTTGTGTTTTCTTTTCAAAAACTTATAAAGTATGAGTAAAAAGGCATAAATATATCTAACTCTATATATATAGATATATAGTTATATATATGCATAATATATATATATATATATATATATATATATATATTATATATATATATATATATATATATATATATATATATATATATATATATATATATATATATATATATATATATATATATATATATATATATATAATATTATATATATGTATATTTATATATATAGAAACATCTACTTTTAATATATATATTTGTGTAGACAGATATGGAAATTGTTGGAAGTATAAAACATTAATAGTGTTATACCCATATTGACTGTAGGCAGGACATTTGTTTGTGGACTACTATTGCGGTAAAGATTACGATTAAATGCTTACTGTGTTCAAGTACAGGGGATCCTCTTGGGCCGGGGCCGGGGCCGGGACCGGACGTCCACGTTTTTCCCCCATGCCCCTTCTGTGTGTTGAGGGCATCACAGGAGAGTTTGACAGCTTCTCCATTGGGTGGCCCATCGCGTCCTCCACCTGGGATACGTCCTCCTCCACGACGACCACCCCCTCCTCATCCTCCTCCTCCAAGTTCTCTTCTGGCTGCGATCTTTTTTGGATCTGAAAGTCAAATACAATAAATACCACATCAAACTTGTAAAACATTATAAAGTCAAACATATTAATAATCTTAAACACAACAAAAAGTTAATATAAGAATGTAAATATACGTTACTATATATAGCAAATGGTTTCATATATCATTGTTCATACCTTCTTGCTGCTGATCCTGGGTTCCTTTTGGGATACATTTTCCTTAAGGAAGGAAAATGTATCAAAAATCCACCGATCCCTCATTGTAATTTTTCTCGCTTTGGACCCGCTCTTCTTGTTGAGAAGTTTGCCGTAGCGTGTCCTCATATTTTGGTAGAATTTTGACACAAGACCCGCTGAAAAGGGAACGAGAGAGAGTGCATTAAAAACATCAAGAGAATATGTCAATATTGTGAGATTTAGCAAACAATACAAAGGGAAAGCACACGAAATCAACTGAAATATCACATTTTTCACTTGACAAGTTGTTATATTATTGTGTAAATGTGTTCATAGCACCATGTTCATCACACAAACCATTAAATATATTTCCAAATAAATCATAGCCACTTACCGGGTAAATTTATTTGTTTCCCTTTCTTCTCGAAGATGCGGCACTTATGAATTTTATCGTGGTAACGTGCGTCATACTTGGCCCATAGGGCTGGGTGATTGTGGACCCATTCTGCCAGGTTGTTCTCCATCGCGGCAGTTATTACTCCGCATTGGGGACCTTCGTCAGTTTCGGAGGAAAACTTCTCTTCTGGGGTCGCCTGGCTCACGTCGCTGTTATCTTCGGCCCTGTGGACGTCAACCGGCACGTCGTCCTGTGGTGAATAGTTGCTGGCTCGGCTGGTTGTCCAGGGGGCATTCCACGTCCATTGACGCCACCTCTCCTTCAGCACCCTGCATGGCCCACTCTCATGGGCTTGGATGACGGGCGTCTCACTCTGAACATTTTTCGTGGTCGCCTTCTTCTTGTCCACCTTCTTCAGCGTTGGTTGTGCCTTGGGACCCATGTTAAATTGGAGAGTTTTGGTAGTTTGGAGAGTGGTGGGTGGCTTGTTGACTGGAAACTGTGGAATGACCTTTTCTGATCTGTACCGCGGTCTATATACCCCCTGACCTGACCTCACCTCTGACAGACGTACAATGGCTACAATGGAGACCTGACCTGACCCCATCTCAAACCTAAAATTGATAAACAGGGTGATAATCCCTTTTAATTACACACCTCTCGCCGAACATCCTCTTTGGCCTCGTCGAGGTGTGTCGTGAGCCTTCGGCGACGTCGCAAGGACCTTCGCATGCCTTCGCATGCCTCGTGCAGAGTATACCCCTGGCGGGTATACCCTCGGCGAGTATTCATCCGCACGCCAGCGATTTATCGGCAAGGAAATCGCCGGTGATTATTGTGCATCTGCTATGTTCTCGGAACATCTGAGAGCATCGGCGAGCCATCGTGCAACGTTTTGGAAAATTTCAACGGTTTCTTTCGTGCGACACCCTCGCCGACGTCGCCGATGATCTCCGAGGGCCTCTCAGATCCCTCTGCGATGTTCGACGATGCTTGCGAGGGCTACGAACCCTCGTGAGTCCTCGTCCAAAATTTTGAACAAACCGAACATTTGCGATGACCCGCGAGGGCCCATGCGAGGCCTTGCGAGTCATACGATTATTATGCGAGGGTATACGATTGTTGTCCGACATGGCACGAATGTGCCAATTTATGGGTGTCGGCGATGAAAATCGTATGAAATCGCATATGTGGGAAAGGGACATAAGAAGGATCTGTGGTGGAAAAAGGGTTAATTAGAATAGTTGAAAGTCTGCTAGTTAAACTAAATACAATTGTCTAATATTATCCAGTATAAAATGAAGAGGACAGAACTGGTACTGAACGGGTTAATGTATCGTCCACAAAAAAATTCAGGCAAATTCGGTTGGTCAATGCACCGATTGTCGAGTTGTTTTCGGGGCGAATCCTCCAGTATTCTTGGCGATATTATTAGCGATGATGGTGATAGTACTGATGATGACAGTAGCAGAGATGGTAGTAACAGCAGGGATAATGGTGATAATAGTAGTGATGATGGTGATACTTGTAGTGATAATGATGACAGTAGTGATGGTGATGGTAGTAACGATGGTGACAGTTGTATTGATGATGATGACAGTAATAGTAGTAGTGATGATGGTGATAGTACTAGTAGTAGTGAAGATGGGTATAGAAGTAGTACAAAGGAGTATAAAGGAAATCAAGCTACAACAGATCTAGTGACCCTTCTAGGTTGCTTGTCCTCCAAAACACTGAGGATCAAGTGTCCAAACAGTGGTTTAGAGTGGGTAAGGGAACATTGGAAAGGGAACTACTGCCCTGGAATAATGTCCGTGGCAGGATTAGGAAGTTAGTAGAGGACAGATGGGTTAGTAACTAAGGGGAGGATGAAATAAAGTTATTAATTTACAAAAGCAGTCAGTCGCGGGTTTGATGCGAGATATTTGTCTAGTCGGAGTTTAAATGAATCAACGGTGATGCAGTCTATAACGTTTCGGGGAAGCCCATTCCACAAGTTGACAACTCGATTGAAGAAGAAATTCTTAGATTCGTGCGAGTTAAAAGATTTACCAATAATTTTGCAACCGTTTCCCCATGTGTCATTAGATTGGTCGATAGTGAAGTACTTACTACAGTTCATATTGTTGATGCCTTTGATGATTTTGAACACTTGAATTAAGTCACCTCTTAATCTGCGCTGGGTTAAAGGAAATAGATTTAATTCTCTAAGACGCTCTTCGTATGGTTTGTTCTTTAGGCTAGGTATCATTTTGGTAACTCTACGTTGAACTCGTTCTAGCTTGTTTATATCTTTTTGGTAATAAGGGCACCAGGATTGAACGCAGTATTCCAGAAGAGGGCGGACTAAGGAATTGTAAAGGGTTAGGATAACTTCTTTATTTTTATGCTCAAATGACCTGCCTATAAAGCCAATTATTTTGTTTGCCTTCTTAACAACTTCTGAACATTGTTGACTCGGTTTTTAGGTTACTCGATATTGTTACTCCCAGATCGGTTTCTCTGTTTATATTCTTAAGCTGAGTGCCATTCATCGAATAGTTTGCTTTCTCATTTAAGTATCCGATATCTAGTACTTTGCATTTATCCGCATTGAAACTCATTTGCCAAATTTGGGCCCAACATGACAATTTATCTAGATTGTCTTGCATATCGTCAACATATTCTTTTGGGAGTACGCTATTTGCAATTTTTGTATCGTCAGGAAATTTTGAGATTGTACAGGTGAGACCCTCATCTATGTCGTTGATGTAAATTAGAAAGAGAATTGGTCCTAGTACCGATCCCTGGGGTACCCCGCTACTTACATTGGTCCATTTAGATGCCTTAGCGTTTATGACTACTCTTTGCTTTCTGTTGCTGAGCCAATTTTCTATCCAATTCAACACACCGTCTTGTATTCCATGCGCTTTTAGTTTTAGCAGTAAATGTTTGTGGGGAACTTTGTCAAAGGCCTTTTGAAAATCAAGGTATATAATATCTACAGCTTTACTCTCATCGTAGAGGTTGAGGATATCGTGGAAGAAGTCTAAGAGGTTTGTTAACCCTTCCTACCCGGGCAGCCTTTCTTAAGAACGGAGGCTGTATCCGGGCGATCTGGCTGAAAACACAATAAAAGTAAACTAAGGCTAATCTCGCTTAATATACTACCTACATTAATCAAACATATGTCAAAATGGGCGCCTTTCTAGCTCAAGTAGTTCCGGAGTTATGGTGATGGAAGTGGAGGTAACTTTTGACGCGTATTTACCTCGCCGCGTCCGAACGCTCAACCGCGGCCCAGGCTACGATGACCGTTTTGACTCGTCGGTCTACCTTGAATTATGGCGGGAAGCGATTTTTTAGTGTTTTATTGTTTATCATGCCATATATTATTGTTATTATGATATTTTCACTCAATAAATATATTTTTCTGAAGTAATTTGTGTCTCTGTCACTTATACTTAGTTTTATTGTTAGTATTATAGTAGTTATGATTATTTATACTGGACTATGGTAATTGATAGTGTCATTTTAACTTCTTTATTGTTAGGAATATACATTTTAGTGTCACTTTCACTTGTTCATATTGTTCTGAAGGCACTTATTATTACTTATGTGTGTCTCTTTCACTTAGACTTAGTTTTATAGTCATTATTATAGTAGTTATGATTATTTATACTGGACTATGGTGATTGATAGTGTAATTTTCACTTCTTTATTGTTAGGAATATATATTTTAGTGTCACTTTCACTTGTTCATATTGTTCTGAAGGCACTTATTATTACTTATGTGTCTCTTTCACTTATACTTAGTTATATTATTATTACTATTATTGAGTGTCACTATCACTGTCACTTACACTTCAATAGTTTGCCAGAGTGTGGAAATCATTGAAGCAGGTGCCAGCACACAGTCCCACCTGACACTCGAGGCATTGCCAAGTGGTTTTTGTGGGTTTGCTTGGTCGTCGAGTTGTGCGGGTGCACACATAGCACCTCTTCTGCATCCTTATTCGGCTGTTAGGACCCTGGAAAGGAAGGGCGACGAGCTGGTGCTTTCTCAAGAACTCGGCACACCCTATTCTGTCCATCATGCCTGGTCCTTGTAGTGGCCTCCCTGGTGTACCCGCATGTTTTACCAGGAGCTCATGTATCAGCTGCTTTTGGAAGGTCCGCAGGCTCTTGTACTTGATGACTGGACTCCTCAAACGGTAGATGTTGTACGCGTTGAGGACAGACATATCTACTGTATGCAGGACAAACTTCTTGTACCACCTGCAAGATGTTCGCAGGCAGTCTATGAAGCCCATCTGCATGTCGGACTTGTCGACGAGGCGCATGTTCAGGTTATAGTCCAGAACAACAGCTGGTTTTGTGATAGGGTTCTTCGTTTTTCGGTCCAGCTTCCCTGTGGGGATCATCTCTGCTTTGTGGCATGTGGTGAGGAGGTTGACCTTGCGCTGGTCATGCCAGTGTATGGAGAGGATGGGGCCACTCTTCTTATGGAAGATGTCCGTCTTCTTAGTTTTGGTTGGGTAGGCTGGCATGCCCTTCCTCTTCCCGTTCACTGTGCCGACAGTTCCGGTCTTGCGGTCATGGAGGTACTTGGCGAGGATAGGCGACGTGTAATAATTGTCGGTATAGAGGACGTGGTTGTCATGGAAGTACCTCTCCATCATCCTCTTTACCACAGCGCCGCCAAAACCAATGAGTGGGTCAATCTGCAGCTCACCACCCTTGCCGCTATAGACTATAAAGTCGAGCACATATCCCGTCTTGCAGTCGCAGAGGACGAAGAGCTTGATGCCGAAGCGGTGTCTCTTTGACGGGATATACTGTCGGAAGTGCAGCCTACCATGGAACAGGACCAGAGACTCGTCGATGCACAGCTTCTGAAATGGAATCAGGTAGGTGGAAAACCGATGATGTATCATGTCATACAGTTGCCTGATCTTCCAGAGTGTGTCGGGTTCATGGACATGCATGTTATTTGTCAGGTAGAAATATGAGAGGATGTCGAAGTACCTATCCCTTGACATGAATTTGCCAAATGCTGGAGTCGTTGTGAGGTCGCCAGTTATCCAGTAGTCGGCCAGAACGTGCTTCTTTATGTGTGTCATCAGATTGTGAGTGCCAAGAACACATATAATTCTGCCACAGTGAGAGCTCTCCACCATCTTGGCACTGGTATTCCTGCCAAGAAAGTTTGAACAGATAGCCTGGTGGTTATTTGTCTCTTTGACAAGGTATTCCATGACTTCATTGTCGTAGAAGCCACAGAAAAGTTCAATGGGGGTGGCATTTGGGCCACAGGGATATGCTGGTGACACCCCAGAACCCTGTTGTACCTCGTCAAAGGCAGGAAAATCTGGCACAAAATCCGCCCCATCTGACCACACAAACATTTCAGCAGCTCGAGGACGAGGACGTGGAGCTGCAGCAGGCACACGCCCTGGACGCCCTGACACACGCCCTTGGCCACGCAGATGCCCAGGCGGATGCCCTGCATGCCCACGCCCAGGCCCAGTCCCAGGGGCAGAGGCGTCGGCAGGCTGACCACGTCCACGACCTCGCCCTTTGACTCTTCTTGTCGGGACTCCCTCTTCCTCTTCGTGTTCCTCTTCCTCAGGCGACGTCAGGTCATCTGGGGCAATGTTGAGGTCGTCAGCATCCTCTTCAGGAGACAACTCTGGTGAAGAATAGACCGGGCGTCGGCGGCGTGGGGCTGCGAGAGGTTGAGCAATGGGAGCCTCGGCCTCGGGAGTTGGGCTCCTTTTGCGGCTAGCCGTGGACTTTTCCGCAGGAAATAAGGACCTACGATGCGGGGCCTGTGGTGACACACTGTGGGAGGCCAATGGCGCACTTGTAGAGGCCCTTTGGTTATCCTGAGGGACAGATGAAGCCGAGGGCTGTGGGTGGCCCTCCCGGCGTCCCGGGTCAAGGCGTCGGGACAAAGGAATGCGGGTGGTTGCTAGGCCTGGGTCGGCGTCACTCTCACTATCTACGCCTTCCCTCACTTTTTCTGCCTCCCTGCGTGCTTTCTTGGCTGCACTTTTCACTAAAGACTGTTTATAGAAGTATTTACCCACTTTCAAGGGCGTACGGGCAGGCAAAGGGGAAGGTCCTGGCGTAGGGCTAGGACTAGGCCTAGGCCTACCCTGACCTACGAAACTAGGCGAAGGGGTTGGCTCTAGCACACTTGGTACTTCAATAGCACCTTCCTCCACCACTTCCACATCAGGATCATCACTACTATCACCCCCCTCAAATAAATCAACATTGTCATCAGCACCAAATCCCACAAAATCGTAAATTTCGCTCCCACTTCTACTCTGAATATAGAGGTTTTTGTCCACAGAGCTTTCACCACTGCTCAAATCCTGGTTGAAAAGTTCACGTTGTATTGCACTATCACTTAGCAAACGTTTCACTTTCCTTAGTTTCCTTTTCTTCTCGGTTGGCAGAGGCGTAGATGTTGCAAGCGGGGTAGCACTGGGACGCGCGGGAGATTGCACAGTATCGGACGCGTCGGAATTCATTTTTTTGCTGTAGCTCGCAATGGCGGCAACGTAGGAACTGATAAGCGTGGTAGCTGAGGCTTGGTGGCGCTACGATCGCCCCCGCAAAGTAAAATTTGCCCGCGCGCAATTTAAAGCACGCTTTAAAGCAAATGCCTTAGGTAAGGCATACCGGGTAGCGGCCCTTCAGCCGCGCTGTCCTTACCTAAGGCAGCCCGGGTAGGAAGGGTTAAACAGGAACGTTTTTTACGAAAGCCGTGTTGAGTATCTTTAAGTATGTTATTTTCCTCTAAGTGATTTACGAGTCTATCTCGTATGCCCGTTTTTAGCATTTTACATACAACTGAGGTTAAGCTAATTGGACGATAGTTACTGGGTAGGGATTTGCTGCCTTTTTTGAATATCAGTGTAACGTTGGCTAGCTTCTACTGATCAGGCATAGTTCCAGACTGCAAGGATTTATTGAATAGTAATGTCAGTGGTTTGGAGAGCTCATCCTTAGCTTCCTTTAGAACTCTAGGCGAGATTGTATCAGGTCCAGGCGTTTTATTTACCTTGAGTTTATCTAAACAATTCAATACTTCTCTCTCTGTAACGGTGATGTTGCTTATAACATCTGAATTATCAATCTGAATCGGCGATGGTGTAGGGATATCACTGAGGTCTTCTGTTGTAAACACTGATGCAAAGAAGGTATTGAGGGCATTACTCATTTGTACTTCGTCTTTGGTGTATTCTCCATTTTAATCGACTAACGGTCCAACAGTTGAAGTAACTACTTTTTTCTTTCTGATATAAATATAGAATTATTTCGGATTTGTTTTACTTTGATTCGCAATATGTAACTCTAAGGTCTTTTTACTTTGCTTAATTAACTTTTTGGCTTTGCGTCGTAGTTCTACAAATTTCACCCGTTCTTCGTCATTTTGTGAGGATTTTAATCTATCATTAGCAAATTTTTTAGCAAGCAGGCAGTTTGAAATATCTTTATTCCACCATTTGGGCTTATTATTATGGCCTGGACGCCGTATTTTCGATGGTATGCAGTCTTGCACTGCTTTTAGGTAAGTGGTTTCGAATAACTTCCAAGATGTATTTATGTCGTTATTGTTAATTAAAAAGCTCCAGTCAGTTTCTTTAAACATAGCTCTAAGTTTATGGAAGTTTGCTTTCTTGAAATTAGGGACTTTTTCGATGCTACTATTTGGTTCGTTACTAGTAAACTTTAAAGTGAAAGTTATCGTACGATGGTCGCTGTTACTGAATTCATCACCAACATTCAAATTCTCTATCAATTCTTCTTTTGTTGCAAGTACAATGTAAAGAACGTTATTACCACGGGTCGGCGTTCGAACAAATTGATAAAGCGAACTCTCTTGCAAGTTTGTATACAAGTCATGTCCGGAGTGTGAAGTAAGAGTATCGCCCCACTTGGTCACAGGTAAATTAAAGTCGCCAAAAATTACAGTATCTTGTGAGTTACTTACATCTGCAATTTGTTCGTAAATTTCTCGGTCAGTTTGTACTGATTGAGCTGGAGGTCTGTATATTAACGCAAGTATTATTTTTGTACCTTTATTATTCTTTATTAGCACAAAAGATGTGTCGACGTTCACAATTTGAGGTTTTGACAAGAGGGTAGGGTTAAGACTTTCTTTGATATAAAGTAAAACGCCACCTCCATTTTGATTTATTCGGCTTTTCTCAAACATTACATAACCGGGAAGTGAATACTCTGCTAAAAAGTCTCTATCTTCTGTATTGAGCCAAGATTCTGTTATGCGAATCACATCATAATTTTCTGTAAACACTAGCTCCTCTAAATTTGAAAATTTATTGCATATGCTACGAGCGTTTGCATAGAAAACCTTTAAATTTGTTATTTTAGAACTCACGGAACGTTCTTTAATAATATTTTTGGTTCTTGTCGGATCTACATTTATGTTCATGGCTGTCCTCAGTCCTCGCTGTCTTCGGTCCTTATCGCTGGTGGTCCTCGGTTGCCTCTGTTTTTGCTTGGCGTTGGATGATTTATGTCACTGCTGCTTCTTGTCGGATGGCGTTTTTTTATCCATGGCTGCGGACTGCTTCGTGTAGGAGACGACCCATGCGTGCTGAACCCACAGGGTTTAGATAAGTGCCATCCTTGCGGAACAGAGTAGGCTGGTTGTAGAAGTTGTCCCAGAGGTTGATGAATTCAACTTCTTCCCTCAGACACAAA
This sequence comes from Paralithodes platypus, assembly GCA_032716605.1. Lineage (NCBI taxonomy): Eukaryota > Metazoa > Arthropoda > Malacostraca > Decapoda > Lithodidae > Paralithodes > Paralithodes platypus. Next base: position 45,504,708 of record CM064485.1, read on the forward strand.
TATTTTAGTCGGCTATTTGTGCTGAAGGCCTTGTCGTAGAATTTGTCAGGTGCGTCGATCTTGGGGAGAATGCCTGAGATGATGATATTCCTTGACTTGTTTTTGTAGTGCTGGATCATCTTGCGATATTTCTCCATCAACTCTTCGGATCTGGTGCGCATGACGTCATTTGAAGCAGCATGGATGACAAAAAGGGTATTTTCATGTGCATCCTTTGTGGTATCTTCGAAGGCTTCCACAATGTCGTCCAGTCCAGCTCCTGGGATGCAAAAAAAAAATCGTCGATATATGTAGTGATGATGGTGATAGTAGTAATGATGATTGTAAGATGATGGTGATAATAGTAGTGATTATAGTGATAGTTGTAGTGATGATGATGACAGTAGTGATGATGTCAATGACGATGGTGATAGTAATGGTGATGGTGACTTCTGTAGTGATGATAGTGACAGTTGTAGTGATGATGGTAACAATTGTAGTGATCATAGCAGTAGTGATGATGATGGTAGTAGTAGCTATAATGGTGGTAATAGTAGTGATGATGGTAACCCATTGCAGAGGTGGGCATGCCGTTTTGATATTGGGAAAAGCGGCACTTCTACATTATTAAATTCAATGGGAGGTGTTTGGTGTTGTAAGTGAAATAAATACATTATATTATATTGTCATCATGCAACTACAGTCTCTTTTCTGCTGACGAAATATTCAATCCCTGAGCAGCTGATGTATATAAACATACTGAACAAATAGGAAACTATACCCTTTTACAAACAAGTAGACCAAAACTCTTTAATATTAACCGCTTTAACTAAAAACGACTAGAGTGATTAGGTTAATGATTCTACCATTTGGGAAGAATCAGCCAGGGAATAGGTGTGACAATTTACAGCCTATTTGCCCAAGCCCTTTTTGAGTTACGGACGTTAGTGTCCACGATATATGGCCTACTAATTTGGAATAGGGTATAGTCAACATTGTATACATTAGTCTATATGCTTTGATATGATATTAGAGATGTATGCCCTGCAGTACTATTAGCCGCTTTTACTATATAGGTATACAGATGTCCGAAAGTGGGAGTGTGGAATGCGTGTGTGTGCTGGAGTGAGTGAGGGAGCAGCGAGAGAAGGTGCGTGTTTGTTTGTAAGTAACAAATGGAAGGAGCGTGTAAGAGACTATGGGTCTGTGGGTGAGAATGAAAGTAGCAATACAAACTTGGGTGATTGTGTGTGTGTTATGCTCCGACAGAGGATAAACCTGTAAGAGAAAAAGAGAAGTTCTGAGTGAATGTGGAGGCGTGCCTGGATAAGTTTGGCAAGAACGGAAGAATATTTCTGATTGGGGATATGAATGGGAAGGTGGGTCATGAGAAAGTTGATGGAGTGGTGGGGGGTACCGTCGGAGGTGAATGGGAATGGTAGGCTAGTACACTTGTGGACATATGTGTAGGGAGGAGGCTGTGGATAGCCAACATCTTCTTCCGACACAGTATGATATACAGGTACACATGGAAAGTGGTGTGGAGGAAGCAGGATAAGGATAAGACAGTGGTGGAACGAAAGGCACTAATTGATTATATGTGTGTGGATGAACGAATGTAAGAAATCTGTGCTGGATGCTTGGGTGTATAGGGGTATTGGAGGGGGTCTGTCTGACCATTATGTAGTAGTAGCTAAAATTAGGATACAAAAGAAGTGGGTAAGGAAAGCTGGAGTGAGGCGAGAGGAAGGTGGAATGGCGAGGAGGGTAGAGAGGCTACAGGATGAGGAAATCAGGGAAGAGTACAGGAGAGTAGTAGAGAGACGACTAGGTAGGTTTGACCTGGACAATATGGAAGAAGTGGAGGATATGAGCAAAGTGTTTAAGGAAGAGATCTGTGCAGCATGTGAGGATGTGTGTGCAGTAAGGAGAAGAGGGAGGAGACTGAAGGGTACAGCATGGTCGACAGAAGAGGTAAAAATAGCTGTGGAAGACAACAAAAATGCGTATAGAGAGTGGTTGGGTAGTAGAGGGAATGAAGATTTAGAGAGACAGAAACGAGCGAGGTACGTGGAGAAAACGAGAGTGGTGAAGAGAATAGTGAAGGAAAGTAAGAGAAAAGTAGATGAGGAATTTGGAAGGAATCTGAGTGTAAAATGGAGGGAGTGTAAGAAATTGTTCTGGAAAGAAGTCAAGAGAGTTAGTGAAGGTAGCAAGGGAAACAGCAAGGGTGTGAAAGATAAGAATGGGCGAATTGTAGCCGAGAAGCAAGAGAGAGTCGAAAAATGGAGGGAGTACTTCAACGAATTGCTAAATGTAAGGAATGAAGCGCCAGCAAACATAGTTGGATGGGTATGGGAGGGAGCAGAAGAGAAGTAGTGGAGGAGGAGGTGGGGAGGAGGAGGTCAGAAGTGTGTGAAGCCATAAAAAGAGTGAAGTTGGGGAAAGCACCAGGAATAGATGGAGTGTGTTGGGAAATATTGAGGTATGGTGGTGAGATAGTGATCGAATGGGTATGGAAAATTTGCAAACTATCATGGGAGAAGGGGAGTGCACCTGATGACTGGAAGACAGGCATAATAGTCTCCCTATGTAAGGGTAAAGAGGAAAGAGGAGTGTGTGGTAACCACCAAGGAATATGTCTTCTAAGCGTAGTAGGGAAGGTGTTCAGTAGGATAATGATTGAGAGAATGAGAGCGAGAACGGAGAAATGGATAAGTGACGAGCAGGGCGATTTTAGGAAGAGAAGAGGATGTGTAGATCAGATTTATACCCTGTATTGTGTTGTGGAGAAATATCTGGAGAAGCAACAAAAGCTGTATGTTGCCTTTGTGGACTTGAAGAAGGCATATGACACAGTGGATAGAGAAGGTATGTGGAAAGTACTTAGAATATACAGAGTAGATGGAAAGTTGCTGAAAGCAGTGAAGAGCATGTATGAGGGTGAAAAGGCGGCAGTACGTGTGGAGAATGAGCAGAGCGAGTTCTTTGATCTGAAAGTTGGGTTAAAAAAGGGGTGTGTGATGTCCCTGTGGTTGTTCACTGTATATATGGATGGAGTCATGAAAGAAATACAAGGAAGAGCAGTGGATGTTGGTGTATCGCTGATGAGGGAGGGAAATGAGTGGAAGCTACCTGAACTGCTGTTTGCTGATGATAGAGTTCTGATGAGCGATAATGAATGGGAGTTGCAGGGTCTGTAAAATATGTTTGGAACAGTGTGCAAAAAACGGAATCTGAAGGTAAATGCGGCGAAGAGCAAAGTTATGGTCTTCGAAAGGGGAGAAGCCACAGAGTGTGAGGTGAAGTTGAACGGTCAGGCTATGGAGATTGTTAGCCCAGTTAAGTATCTGGGGAGTGTGTTAAGTAAAGATGGGACTATGGATGAAGAAGTGCAGGAAAGGGTGCAACAAGGGAAGAGGGTTGTAGGAACGCTGAAAGCAGTAACAAGAAATAGGGTGGTCTGTATGGAAGCGAAGAAGTCCTTGCATGACGGTGTGGTAATCCCGACACTGACTTATGGAAGCGAAGCATGGACGTTGGTGGAGAGACTCCGACCAAAAGTGAGAGGGGTGGAAATGAGTTACTTAAGAAGTGCGTGTTGAGTTACTTGGAGGGATAGACAGACGAATGAGGAAGTAAGAAGGAGGTGTGGTATGGGGATAGATGAGTTATAAAGTGTGAAAAGGAACACCTTGAGATGGTTCAGCCGTATGGAACGTATGGGAAGCGAGAGAATGACTAAGAGGGTGTATGAGAGCGAGGTGGAAGGACAGAGAGGGAGATGTAAACTGAAAGAGAGGTGGAAGGATGGAGTGAGGAAGTATATGGATGAAGGCAGTGCTGGTTGGGAGGAGGGGCGTCGACTGACTGGGGACAGAGGTGCATGGGGGTGGTTTGTTCATGGCCACCCCTTCAGGTATCACGGCGTCAGTCAATAGATAGATACAGTAGATAGATAGACTATATAGTTTGGCGGGTAATATTAATAAAGTAGGTGTGCATTTAGCGCATTACTCAAAAAAAAAAAAAAAAAAAAAAATGCATACGCAACTCTGCGACCTAGAATTCTGCAAGTAGTATTGAATCTCTTAGGTGAAATCAGTTTATATGCAATTTACATAATTATACTGCAAATTTAGCTAGGTCAATAGATAGGATTGTCGCGGGGTTTCGCTGAAAATAAAGCCTGAGAATATGAGTAAGAATAATTGTCTAGATAGGGTCAATTGCCGTACTGGTACATCAGATAGGAATAGAAAATATCAGTCACAGGATTTTAATTGTACTGCTAGTAGAAATATTGAAGGTGTAACAGAAGATGGGAATTCAGTTAGAAATAAAGGTAAATCCGATACCAGTAAAATAAATTCATTGCGATTATATTATACAAACTGTAGGAGTTTATGTAACAAAATGGATGAACTTAGAGCACTTGTTAGCAACGAAAATATAGACATTATAGCACTGACTGAAACAGGATTAATACAGAATCAAGACATTTTTTAGCAGAATTCCATATACCAGGATATAGTTTGTTTAAACGCGACCGAACAAGTAGGAGGGGCGGCGGAATAGCAGTGTTTGTCAGGAGTTCTTTAAAAAGCTGTATTAAATCAGGTATTAGACTAAATACTGAAAACGAAAGTGTTTGGGTTGAGGTTAGCGAAGGTAGTGAGACCACCAAATATGAGTAGAAACGAAGGTACAGCTTTATGGCAGGAAGTGAAAATAGCATCAAGGTTTAGCAATGTGTGTATTATGGGGGATTTTAATTTTCCGAATATTGATTGGCAGCATCAAATCGGCGACTCAGATTCAAAAGAGTTTATTGAGGCGGTACAGAATAGTTTTTATTTCAATTCATAGACTCGCCTACTAGAGGTAATAATATCCTCGATTTAGTTCTCAGTAATAATGAACAAATGATAAATAATGTAGAGATAGGAGACCAACTAGGAAATAATTATCATAAATCAATTTATTTTAACATACAATGGACAGGAAAGGCTAAAGAGAATACGACACTTATCCCAGATTTCAGAAAAGCCAATTATGGTGGATTAAGACGAGCCTTAAGAGTCGATCCTATGGTTAAACTATTAAGTGGACCCAGGTGCGCTAATGAACATACTCTCTCTCTCAGATACCTGTCTTAACTCAGGATAATTTGACAGCTACATATAATCATTTTATTTCTTCACTCCACAATGCGCAAAATAAATATATCCCCAAAAGAAAATTTAGATCAACACAGAACCAACCCAAATGGATGAATAATAGACTATTAGACCTTCTAGGAAAAAAGAGAGGAATATATCGAAAAATTAAGAAAGGCGAAATTCACCTACTTGCTTACTATCAGAATCTATCAAGAGAGGTTAAAAAATGTATAAGGACAGACAAAAGAAATTATGAAATCAGGATAGCCAATGACTCAAAAAATAACCCTAAGGCTTTTTACCAGCTATATAAATCTAAAGTTAGAGATAAAATAGGCCCCCTTAAAACTTCGATAGGAGAAATGACAGAAAATTATTTAGAAATGTGCAGTACATTAAATAGTCAGTTTCTATCCGTTTTCACTAATGAAAATTTGGCACAGATTCCAGAAGTCCGTAAGGTATATAGCGATAGTATAGAAAATAGGTTAAGTACGGTTACTATAAGTAGAAATGATGTGCTTAAGGAAATTGACAGACTGAAACCTCAGAAATCGCCTGGTCCCGATGAGGTATATGCCAGAGTATTAAAAGAATGCAGAGATGAGTTAAGTTACCCATTAACATTTATTTTTAACAATTCATTAGAAACAGGTATAGTTCCAGAAGCTTGGAAGCTTGCAAATGTAGTTCCGATTTTCAAAAAAGGTGATCAAATCAATAGCATCCAATTACCGTCCCATTAGTCTCACTTCAATCATAGGAAAGCTACTAGAGTCAATTATTGCTAGGAAAATGAGAAACCACTTAGAAACATTTAACTTAATAAATTCTTCTCAGCATGGATTCACTCAGGGACGTTCTTGCCTTACTAATTTGCTTAGTTTTTTTCTCAGAGGTATATGAAGCAGTAGATAATGACAAGGCATACGATATTATATATTTATATTTCAGTAAGCTTTCGACAGAGTCCCTCATGAGAGATTGATGAGAAAGGTTGAGGCACATGGAATAGGTGGGGCGTTGTTGGGATGGATTAGGTCATGGTTAATTGGTAGGAAACAGAGAGTCAGCATAAATGGTACCAAGTCAGAGTGGGGAGCAGTCAAAAGTGGTGTCCCCCAGGGATCGGTATTAGGTCCCCTGTTGTTTCTTATATACATAAATGACCTAGATTTAGGTATAACTAGTAGGATAAGTAAATTCGCAGACGATACTAAAATGGGGAGATCAATTGATTCAGATAGCGATATAGAGTGCCTCCAAAGGGATCTAGATACCTTACATGAATGGTCAGTAAATTGGCAGATGAAGTATAACATTGACAAATGCAAGGTATTAAAGATAGGGAAGATGCAAACAAATGTTAAATATAAACTAGCTAATTTAGAATTAGAAAATTCAGACTGCGAGAAAGATCTAGGTGTGTTTGTTAGCAATGATTTGAATCCTAGAAAACAGTGTATAAGCGTTCGTAATAAGGCAAACAGGATTCTCGGGTTCATCTCTAGGAGTGTGAGTAACAGAACTGCTGATGTTATCTTAAAACTTTACTTGTCATTAGTGAGACCCCATATGGATTATGCTGTCCAATTGTGGTGTCCTTATTACAGAATGGACATAGATTCATTGGAGAGAGTACAGCGTAGAATGACAAAAATGATCCATAATATTAGAAATCTTCCGTATGAAGAAAGGTTGAAGAAATTAGGTTTACATTCGTTAGAGAGACGCAGAGTTAGAGGGGATATGATAGAGGTGTTCAAGTTGGTTAGTGGGATTAACAAAGGGGACATGACAAATGTACTAAAGCTCAGTGATAGCGAAAGAACTCGTACCAATGGTTTCAAATTAGATAAATTTAGTTTCAGAAAAGATATAGGCAAATATTGGTTTGGTAACAGAGTTGTAGATGGGTGGAATGGACTACCAAGTGCTATAGTGGGATCTAAAACTGTAGGGAGCTTTAAGATAAAATTGGATAAGCATATGGATGAGAAGGGTTGGGTGTGAAGGGGGATCAGCCGGGTTGGGCCAATCAGCGCTCTGCAGACCCCCATAATCCTGCGTTAATCTCTAACCGTTTTGGTAAGATGATCCTCAGGGTATTAGAGTGTTGAGCCTATAATTGGGCTTTGTAATTGATTTGGGGTTGTGTGGGACAGGGATCTGCCTTGCTTAGGCCAATCGGCTTTCTGCAGACTCCCATTTTCTTATGTTCTTATGTTCTTATATATATTAAATGTTTTTATACTCACAGCCGGACTTGAACCACCGACAGTCAAAACAAGTGCCTATACTTTAATCCACTATACTACGGCATGATAGAGAATACTTGTGTGTAGTGGATTAAAGCATAAACACTCGTCCTGGCTGTTGGTGGTTCATGTCCGCCTGGGAGTATATATGTATATATATAATTACATTTATGATCACATTGAATCTTAACTATTAAAATATTTATCTATAATAAGGTCAGCGTAACACTATTTTGTAGCATTTTGAATATTTATTACAACTAGTGATCATATAGGCCTACTGTGACTTGACCTTTGACATAAAATAAAATACATATATTTGGATGGTCGTCGCATTGACCAACTGAATTTGCCTGTATAACTTGGTGACAATACATTAAACAGTCTAGGAGGAGTTTAGGGAAAATGACAAATACTCTTGTTTTGACCTTGACTTCTGACCTTAACTATTACAATATGTATGTGAAATTTGATACATATATAATATTTAAGAAATAAGCCATAACACAATCAGTTTTCCAAAATTTGAGTAATCTTTCTTAATAAATAATAAAAGTTGACCTTTGACCTTGACCTGTATGTAAGAGTACATTTTTGCTTGCATTGACATTGCCCATGAAAATCAAATAATCATGCGTAATTTCATTAAAACCCATTAGATAGTTTCATATATATCAATAGAATAGTTGACCTTGACCTTTGACCATTATCTTGACCTTTATGTCTCGACATTTATGATTTTACTTTTCACTTAAAGTGCAATTATCTCACCAAATGTTGTGAAGTTTGCATGGAAAGTAAAGAAAATAGCATATTGACCTTTTATTTGACCTTGACCTGTGACCTTGACCTTTCATATGGAATTGTATAGTTTCTTGCATGACCTTGGCCTAGGTATTCCGAATAAACATGGTAAGCCTAGTGAAAATCTAACAGTATAAGAAATACTAGTAGAAAAACTATTTTGACCTTTGACCTTGATCTTTGACCTTACCCTTTAGAATATGTATCTAAAATGTGGACAATACGATAACAAGCTTACAAGTACCTTGTATAGTGAAAATGAAGACATTTGAGTATATAGTAAAATAAATAGTAAAAGTTGACCTTTGACCTTGACCTGTGACCTGGACCTTATGTAAGAGTTTTTTTGTTTATTGACATTGCCCCAGAAAATCAAATAAGCATGCCTAATTTCATAAAAACCCATCAGTTAGTTTCATATATATTAATAGAATAGTTGACCTTGACCTTTGACCTTTATCTTGACCTTTATGATATGTGTCCAAATGTATTAATCCCTTTTCATTTAAAGTGCAACTATCTCACCAAATTTTGTGAAGTTTGCAAGAAAAGTAAAGAAAGTAGCATATTGACCTTTTATTTGACCTTGACCTGTGACCTTGGCCTTTATTATGGAATTGTATAGTTTCTTGTATGACCTTCGCCTAGATATTCCGAATATACATAAGATTAGTGAGAATCTAACAGTTAGTATAAGAAATACTAGTGAACATTTTATTTTGACCTTTGACCTTGACCTTTGACCTTCCCCTTAATAATCTTTACATAAACATTTGGTCAATACGATATATAGGTTACCAATAACTTGTATTGTGAAAATGAAGACATTTGAGTAAAAAGTAAAATAAATAGTAAGAGTTGACCTTTGACCTTGACCTGTGACCTGGACCTTTATGTAAGAGTGTTTTTATTTTATTTGTTATTGACATTGCCCCGGGAAATCAAATAAGCATGCCTAATTTCATTAAAACCCATCAGTTAGTTTCATATATATTAATAGAATAGTTGACCTTGACCTTTATCTTGACCTTTATGATGTGCATGTCCAAATGTATTATTTTTTCTTTTCATTTAAAGTGCAACTATCTCACCAAATGTTGTGAAGTTTGCATGAAAAGTAAAGAAAATAGCATATTGACCTTTTATTTGACCTTGACCTGTGACCTTGACCATTATTATGGAATTGTATAGTTTCTTGTATGACCTTCGCCTAGGTATTCCGAATATACATGGTAAGCCTAGTGAGAATCTAACAGTTAGTATAAGAAATACTAGTGAAAAACTTATTTTGACCTTTGACCTTACCCTTCAGAATATTTACCTAAAATTTGGTCAATATGATAATTATATAGGTTATCAGTAACTTGTATAGTGAAAATGAAGACATTTGAGTAAGAACTAAAAAATATGAAATATTGACCTTATTTTTATCCTTGACCTTTGACCTTAACCTTTAAGTTAAATGGAATATTTCTTTTTGACTGACCTTCGCATTGACCAAATGAATATACCTGTGAAATTTGGTGAAAATCCATGAAACGGTCTAGGAGGAGTTTCCAGACAGACAGACATACGGACGACGACGACGACGACGGACGACGACGACGACAGACAGGCTGGCTGGTGGTGCACAGTATACGGGCAGGATCTGTGTGCGCGATACCATTCTGCTTCGCAGAGTTAATAACAAAATAAAACGTATTTAACGATTTTATGCAGTTTAATCTTTGCCTTATACGATTAACCATTGTTTTTTTCTGGCTATTATTAGACGATTGTATTTATCAACTCTGCGTAAGCAGAGTTTGGTATCGCCCCCCCCCCCCCCCCGTATAGTGGGTACCACACAAAACAAAATTCTGTCGTCATCGTCGTCGTTGTTGTCCGTCTGTCTCGGAACTCCTCCTAGACCGTTGGACGGATTTTCACCAAATTTCACACAAACATTTGTTGCGTGAATGCGAACGTCAGTCAAAAAAGATTTTTTGAATTTATGCAATAGTTATGATTTTAGGTCCAAACCCTCAACCTCCCTCCCTCTCCCCCTCTCCCCCCCCCCCCCCCCAGCAATGATGGCGTTCTGGGGGCGAAAGCATCTTACTACATATTTGCTAGGTTAAGTTAGTACAGTTGGCATTAGAAGTGATGGAAGTAATAGTGGGATTGATGGTGATAATAGTAGTAATGATGGTTGTAGTTGTATTGATGATGATGACAGTAGTGATGATGGTGACAGTAGTAGATATGATGGTGACAGTAGTAGATATGATGGTGACAGTACTAGTAGTAGTGATGATGGTCATAATTAATAGTAGTGATGATGGTGACAGGTAATGATAGTTGTAGTGATAATGATGACAGTAGTGGTGATGGTAGTGCCGATGGTGTGAGTATTTGTGATGATGGTGAGTAGTTGTGAGGATGGTGAAAGTTGTAGTGATGATGACAATAGTTGTGATGATGAAGATCATAGTAATGGTGATGATGGCAGTAGTAGTGATGATGGTGATAGTAGGGTACATGATGGTAATACTTGTGTCAGTAGTAATGATGATGGTTATAGTAGTAGTGATGATGTTAACAGTAGTAATGACATTTGTAAGATGGTGGTGATGATAGTAATGATGGTTGATAGTTGTAGTATCAATGATTATAGTAGTGATTAAGATGGTAGTGACAATGGTGACAGTAGTAGTGATGATGGTGAGAGTAGTAGTAATGATTGTGATTATAGTAGTGATGATCATAGTAATGGTGATGATGACAGTAGTCGTGATGATTGTGGCAGTTGTAGTGATGATGGCAGTAGTAGTGATGATAGTATTAGTAGTGATGATGGTAACCCATCGCAGAGTTGGGTATGCCGTTTTGATTTTGGGCAAAACGGCACGTCTACTTTATATATATATATATATATATATATATATATATATATATATATTTACGATAGCCAGACACAAACGAAGATGACGCAACATCATAACTTAATCACTACCGAACCTGTTATCAGGACTGGGAATTAAGTTAAGATAAACATATGGATGATTTGGTGACAGTTACGGGATGCTACATGATAACGACTTAATAGGGTAGTACTTGGTTTTTGGTCTATATGTTTATTTGTTAATATAGTTTTGAGTTTGCTCGCTAGATCTCCATGAAGCTTAGAAAAAAAAACCCTACACCCCCTTTCAAGATAAATGTGTACATTTTTCGGTAGAAAATTGTCCCGGCCGAATACCGGTTCCTTCTAAAATTAGAGGCTCGCTTTCGCTCGCCATGAAAAAATCGATACCTAAAGGGCACGAAAGGTCTTAATAATGACAACAAAATGAGGCGAAAGGTCTCAAAATCGCCAAACTAACGAAACAAACATCTAAAAAACTCAAAACTAATATGCTAAACATGAGGGAGAAGGGGATCCAGAAAAAAGCGAGTACCTCCCCCTTAAGATAACCCATGTGTCATCAAATCGCTGTCCAGTATGTCATTATAACCATAGCGTGGCTATCACTAAACGATTTTACTGAGTTAAGAACAGATTTTTGGAAATAATCTCAATGAATGCACATGTGAAAGGTATTGTAAGCCCTGCACGTTGATATCACTGCCATATACAGTACACTCAGCGTAAAGTCGGGCTAATAAGTGATGTTTTGGCACCAAATATGTTTTGATCAATAATTGGTATCCGCAATATTTACACATGGTATCTTCTTTTTGAGTGAGATATACAAACATGTTCCTACACTTTTCCACCCTATTCAACATCTGACAGACATTAATACAGCACAGAGTGAGCCAAATGTAATGACAGCTGAGACATGGCTTATAATTAGCACCACCGTACATGCAGTTTTTTCCCCCACGTGTTTGAAGGAAATACAAGGCAAAGCTGCCTCTAACAACTGCACCCCCCCCCCCCCCCCCCCCACATACACACAGGGTTATTGAGATCTTATTTACCCTTTGATGCAGTTTCAGAAGGACCTATGTTATTCTTCAGAGTTTTTATTGACATCTTATCTTCCCTTTTATGCAGTTTTTGAAGGACCAAGGATATTCAAAGGGTTAATTGAGATCTTATTTTCCCTTTTATGCAGTTTCAGAAGGACCTGTGTTATCAACTCTGCGTAAGCAGAGTTTGGTATCGCCCCCCCGTATAGTGGGTACCACACGAAAAAAATGTCTGTCGTCGTCGTCGTCGTCGTCGTCGGCGTCCGTCTGTCTCGGAACTCCTCCTAGACCGTTGGACGGATTTTCACCAAATTTCACACGAACATTTGTTGCATGAATGCAAAAGTCAGTCAAAAAAGATGTTTTGAATTTATGCAATAGTTATGATATTAGGTTCAAAATATGGTTCCCCCCCCCCCCCCCCCCAGCAATGATGGCGTTCTGGGAGCGAAAACATCTCACTACGCATTTGCTAGGTTAAGTTAGTTTAGTTGGCATTAGAAGTGATGGTAGTAATATTTGGATTTATGGTGATAGTAGTGATAATGGTGATAAGTGTTATAGCAGACTTGGTTTAGCAGAATTTGATATTCCAGGATATAGTTTGTTTAAATATGACCGAACAAGTAGGAGGGGCGGGGGTATAGCAGTGTTTGTCAGGAGTACATTAAAAAGCTGTATTAAATCAGGTATTAGACTAAATAATGATAATGAAAGTGTTTGGGTAGAGGTTAACGAAGGTAGTGAGACCATAGTTATTGGAGTTATATATAGACCGCCTAATATGAGTAGAAATGGCGGAAAATCGTTATGGGAGGAAATTAAAATAGCATCAAGGTTTAGCAATGTGTGCATTATGGGGGATTTTAATTTTCCGAACATTGATTGGCAGCACCAAATAGGCGACTCCGATTCAGTAGAGTTTATAGAGGTAGTACAAGATAGTTTTTTATTTCAATTCATAGATACGCCGACTAGAGGTATTAATATTCTTGATTTAGTTTTCAGTAACAATGAACATATGATAAATAATGTAGAGATTGGTGACCACCTAGGAAATAGCGATCATAAATCTATTTATTTTAATATACAATGGACAGGGAATGCTAAAGAGAATACGACACTTATCCCAGATTTCAGAAAAGCCGATTATGGTGGGCTAAGAAGAGACTTAAGGGTGGACCCTATTGTTAAGCGATTAAGTCAGGATATGCCAGAGTTAAACTTGCCACCTACATATAACCAGTTTATTGCTTCACTCCACAATGCTCAAAATAAATATATCCCTAAAAGAAGATTTAGATCGACGCAGAACCAACCAAAATGGATGACTAATAAGCTAATAGATCTTATAGGAAAAAAGAAAGGAATATATCGAAAAATAAAGAAAGGTGAAAATCATTTACATATATACTATCAGACTCTATCAAGACAGGTCAAAAAGGAAATCAGGAAAGCAAAAAGAAATTATGAAATAAGGATAGCCAGCGACTCAAAAAATAACCCTAAAGCTTTTTACCAACTATATAAATCTAAAATTAGAGATGTAATAGGCCCCCTTAAAACTTCAATAGGAGAAATAACAGAAAATGATTTAGAAATGTGCAGTACATTAAATAGTCAGTTTCTTTCCGTTTTCACTAATGAAAATTTGGCACAGATTCCAGAAGTCAATATGGTATATAGTGATAGTATAGAAAATATGTTAAGTACAGTTAGTATAAGTAGAAATGATGTGCTTAAGGAAATTGACAGACTGAAACCTCAAAAATCGCCTGGTCCTGACGAGGTATATGCTAGAGTATTAAAAGAATGCAGAGATGAGTTAAGTAGTCCATTAGCATTTATATTTAACAAGTCATTAGAAACAGGTTTAGTTCCAGAAGCTTGGAAGCTTGCAAATGTAGTTCCGATCTTCAAAAAAGGTGATAAATCGATAGCATCCAATTACCGTCCCATTAGTCTCACATCAATCATAGGAAAGTTGCTAGAGTCTATTATTGCTAGGAAAATTAGAAGCCACTTAGTAAAATTTAACTTAATAAATTCTTCTCAGCATGGATTCACTCAGGGACGTTCGTGCCTTACTAATTTGCTTAGCTTTTTCTCAGAGGTATATGAAGCAGTAGATAGTGACAAGTCATATGATATTATATATTTAGATTTCAGTAAAGCTTTCGACAGAGTCCCTCATGAGAGATTGATGAGAAAGGTTGAGGCACATGGAATAGGAGGGTCGTTGTTGGGATGGATTAGGTCATGGCTAATTGGTAGGAAACAGAGAGTCAGCATAAATGGTACCAAGTCAGAGTGGGGAGCAGTCAAAAGTGGTGTCCCCCAGGGATCGGTATTAGGTCCCCTGTTGTTTCTTATATACATAAATGACCTAGATTTAGGTATAACTAGTAGGATAAGTAAATTCGCAGACGATACTAAAATGGGGAGATCAATTGATTCAGATAGCGATATAGAGTGCCTCCAAAGGGATCTAGATACCTTACATGAATGGTCAGTAAATTGGCAGATGAAGTTTAACATTGACAAATGCAAGGTATTAAAGATAGGGAAGATGCAAACAAATGTTAAATATAAACTAGCTAATTTAGAATTAGAAAATTCAGACGGCGAGAAAGATCTAGGTGTGTTTGTTAGCAATGATTTGAAGCCTAGAAAACAGTGTATAAGCGTTCGTAATAAGGCAAACAGGATTCTCGGGTTCATCTCTAGGAGTGTGAGTAACAGAACTGCTGATGTTATCTTAAAACTTTACTTGTCATTAGTGAGACCCCATATGGATTATGCTGTCCAATTTTGGTGTCCTTATTACAGAATGGACATAGATTCATTGGAGAGAATTCAGCGTAGAATGACAAAAATGATCCATAATATTAGAAATTTTCCGTATGAAGAAAGGTTGAAGAAATTAGGTTTACATTCGTTAGAGAGACGCAGAGTTAGAGGGGATATGATAGAGGTGTTCAAGTGGGTTAGTGGGATTAACAAAGGGGACATGACAAATGTACTAAAGCTCAGTGATAGCGAAAGAACTCGTACCAATGGTTTCAAATTAGATAAATTTCGTTTCAGAAAAGATATAGGCAAATATTGGTTTGGTAACAGAGTTGTAGATGGGTGGAATAGGCTACCAAGTGATATAGTGGGATCAAGAACGATAGGGAGCTTTAAGAAAAAATTGGATAAGCATATGGACGAGAAGGGTTGGGTGTGAAGGGGGATCAGCCGGGTTGGGCCAATCAGCGCTCTGCAGACCCCCGTAATCCTGCGTTAATCTCTAACCGGTTTGGTAAGATGATCCTCAGGGTATTAGAGTGTTGAGCCTATAATTGGGCTTTGTAATTGGGGTTGTGTGGGACAGGGATCTGCCTTGCTTAGGCCAATCGGCTTTCTGCAGACTCCCATTTTCTTATGTTCTTATGTTCTTAAGTGTAGTGATGATGGTTGTAGTTGTATTGATGATGATGACAGTAGTGATGATGATGACAGTAGTAGATATGATGGTGGCAGTAGTAGTAATGATGGTCATAATAGTAGTGATGATGGTGACAAGTAATGATGATAGTTGTAGTGATAATAATGACAGTAGTGTTGATGGTAGTGACGATGGTGTGAGTATTAGTGATGATGGTGAGTAGTAGTGAGGATGGTGAAATTTGTAGTGATGATGACGATAGTTGTGGTGATGAAGTTCATAATAATGGTGATGATGGCAGTAGTAGTGATGATGGTGACAGTAGAATAAATTATGGTAATATTTGTGACAGTAGTAATGATGATGGTTATAGTAGTAGTGATGATGTTAACAGTAGTAATGATGAATGTAAGATGGTGGTGATGATATTAGTAATGATGGTTGATAGTTGTAGTATCAATGATGATAGTAGTGATTAAGATGCTAGTGACAATGGACAGTGATGATGGTGAGAGTAGTAGTGATAATTGTAATTGTAGTAGTGATGATGATCATAGTAATGGTGATGATGACAGTACTCGTGATGATTGTGGCAGTTGTAGTGATGATGGCAGTTGTAGTGATGATGGCAGTAGTAGTGATTATGTTGATTGTGATTGATGATGGTATTAGTAGTGATGATGGTAACCCATCGCAGAGTTGGGTATGCCGTTTTGATTTTGGGCAAAATGGCACGTCTACTTTATATTAGGTAGGGTACCTACTGTATATGGAAATCGAACTGTCTGGCTGTCTGAATTTTGTACTGTTTATTTCTGCCTGTCTGTTTTTGCTTTTCTGTATGTCGCTGCCTGCCATTTATTCTCTCAAATAAAATGTCATAATATTGTTGTCCGTGCACCCCCCCGCACCCCCTCTCTCTCTCTCTCTCTCTCTCTCTCTCTCTCTCTCTTCAGTCACCGTCCAGCCCTTGGTACAGCCAGACGCATCATTTTGGTGCACGGTACTCCACGACCTTCTGTGAATTAAGTATTCTCGGCGATCATACTGTACAGGTGTGTCTGCGTGCTTTAAGAGACTCGTTTTTTATGTATTTATGTTAGTAAGTACTTTATGTATTCATATATTTAATACAATTTGTTTTCTTTTTTATGTTTAGTTTCCTGGCTACTTGGCCCTCCATCTCGCATAAAAAAATACCCTCAATACCCCCTTCACGATAAATTTTGAGTTTGTGCATTTCTCGGCCGGTTCCTCCTAAATTGCAGGCTCGCTATCGCTCGACAGAACAAAATCAATTGCATTTTGGAGGTTCCATAAATCAGTCTAGGGCTTCAAAATGTATCAAAATTAATAACCGCGACTGTATATATATATATATGTGATTTTTTTCTCCTGTAATATTACGAGGAACCTTTTATACTGAAAAATTTAGAAATTTATCTTGAAAGGGGGTCTACGTTTTTTTTTTCTTCTAAGCTTGATGAAGGTCTAGCGAGAACACTATAAAGTAAATTAATACATGTATTAATAGACCAAAAAAAACAGCCACTAGCCCCTTTAGGTGGCTGACTATATGACCCGGGGCCCCCGTCAGTAAGGACGTACTATTGTGGACATAAGTCCTGATACACCTGCTCGGCAGAGAATCGCGAATTGTGTTGGTAATATTGATACACTCCCGCCCCCAGTCCTTCCCCTCTCTACTATCCTCTCTCAGCCAAACCCTCCCTTCCTCTTTCTTTCCTGTTTCACGTCTGTAAGCCCCTCCCCCTGGATTGTTTCCACCACTGTGACTATAACCAGGGCCATGACTATAACCATAGGATGATAAATATCACGATAAGCTCTCTCTCCTTCATTGCTCTCAATTCTCCCTCTATCATCGTATCTATGTATGTTTATGCATGCTTTCCAAATCTTCTTCCTAAATTGAAATAACATATCGTTAAAATAGCAATAATTGGTTACGTAGCTCATGTTCATATTTGCCAATTATTATAACCCTAGCTCAATATAAGGTGTTATGATCCATACGAATATGTAAGCATATTAACGATATAATGTTATCTAAGTCAGATACAATTGAGACTTTAATATACTTTTACATTCTCATAGTTCAATTCAGTTATGATTAATTAAGCCCATATATCCCAATATCTGGAGTAGGCATGTATTTATGTGTTTTACTGTATAAATACAATACTATTAAAACAGACCATTGACCCACACATAAAATGGGTACCTTGATTCAATGCATTGAATATTAAAAGTTAAAAATATATGGTTACGTATGTATTCTCAATGCAGTATTCGCCTGTCAACCCACCTCCCCCTTAACTACGGTAGCTCACACTAATCTATTCATATTTCGTAACTAGTCAACTCAAACACACGGCCACACACATTAATGTAACATTACATTACACAAACTTGCATGTTATTTTCTTACTTGAGGAGACTTGGCGTCTTTCAACTGCCTCAGCGAGCGCTGCTCCCTCCGAGATTAACCCCTTCCGTACCAGGGTTCTGTTTATATTGTATTTAGCTATATTTAAGCAATTGTATGCAGCTAATGAAGGATCTGTGGTATTAAGAAGGGTTAATTGAGATGGTATAGACGTTTAACTGTTAAACTTCCTTCTTTTACTGAATAATAATGATAATAAATAACTATATTCCATTCACTGGAGAGGGTGAGATTAAAGTGTTGGGCGAGGCCACCTGTAAGTGGTGAAGGGAGTGATACGGTTCTCCCTCCTTCCGAGTGGATAGATGGACCCACGAGAGTGGGTCTGGTTCTTCTTGTCCCTTCGATTACCATAAACAAATACAGAAGTGCAGTTCAGTCAAATATATTTTTGGATTGCATGTATGTAGCCTAAATTTACGCCAAATTAATTTCGACTCTGTTTCATCATAACGTTGAGGCAAAATGCCAATATATGGTATGACATTTGGGTAGGCTATATTAAATATGGCAGTTGACACAAATTAGTAAGTCGGACATAAGGCGGTGGAAATTTGTAAGACAAAACGGACTATAATTCCTTAAACATGACAAATGTATAGAACTAATGTTTCTATATCTATATTAATCACGTGTGAAGTAGCTTAAGGGATATCGTTCCGCTGCAGGTGAATTTATATATCATAGAGCAGAGGACCTTGGTGAATCTTAGCTAGGCCATAAATAGAGACATTTTAGTAACCCTTTTGGTACCGATGACATCTCATATATATTTCACTATAACTATATTCAGACTATTATATGTAGATAAGAAAGGGGCTTTGGTAGCTATGGTGTTATTTGCGATAGTATTTAGCATTTCAAATAGTAGACGCCCTTCTTTAGCTTAATACAATCGTCTAATATTTGCCAGAATAATATTATGATGAAAACAATATCACCGGTACTTAATGAGTTAAACCTCATAATCGTAGCGTTAATTGGATGGGGAGATTCCTGCCCATACCATTATAATAAAACACCAACCAAAGAGACTAATACAAAAACCAACAACCTAATGATTCATGAAGTAGGATATAAATGTAATGGTTAAGGAATCTTGTAAATACTGAAACAGTGGGAATTCACCTAATGTAAATAAGATTATTGTTGCCCCTGTATTACTTTAAATATGTAATGTCCAATTATTTAATAGGTGTTTCAACAAAATTGCTATGGGGTCAAACAGATCATACAATAAAACATTGAATTATTATGTATTTTAATGATAATAAAATTAGGCTGTCCTCCAAAGATATTAGATTTACACTGGAGTGGTAGAGGTATTGTTAAACACGCAGAGGAAATGTTTTGCGTTTGATTATCGTCTTGTCCAACAATAAGAGTACCGGTAAAGTTTTTGGTTTCCTATGCAACACGTCATTAAACTGAGAGCACTATTGCTATAGCCTTATTTATATACGGTGGCATTTATTTGTACACTTTTCTTGTCCTAAATAGTATTATATTGATTTTATTTGTAGCTATTAGCTGTAATACACCATCAATTTGCTGAATATATTTTTCAATCCAATATTTCTCAAATTCATGCTGTGAAAAGTAAATGCGAGGGTTGGTTACATATTATGAAATACCGGTACCATTTTCTTTCTTCCACGTGCAATAATTGATATACAGTACATAGATATACACAATGTTCACGTGTTCGTATATAGCTTATACGTGAAGAGTGTCCATGTAAGGCCGAATCTGTTGTATATCAGGATACAAAAATAAACAGAATAATAAAATAAAAATAAAATAATTACATGAAATATATAAAATCACTTCTTCGCTCTGGGCATTATTTACGGTACTTAAGAGAGAGAGAAAACAAACGCGTTTTAGAGAGTCCTAAGCCGAAGTGTTTGTTGTGGTTTCACCATATACTAAGTTCCCCAGGCAGTTTCTTACAAAATTGATTATTATAATATGATACAGTGTAGATATTGTTTGAGTTATAGGTTATTTGTTAACAAATTACGGACGTGCACTTAATTAAAACACATAATTGGAAGTAATGTATGAACAATTACAACAGAAACAATGTAACCTTGGGTCACCATTATAACTAATGGAGGTGATGGTGTGAGTGAAAACAAATGTGTGTATGAAATGGTAGTAAATGAAGGAATATAAAGATGACAAAGATTTTACTTGTCAATTTATTATAAGTATTTGTGTCTGTAACTATCATAATAATACATGTGATAGCTTGGCCTGCATCATTTAAGCTACTTAAATCGTGATTAATATAGATATAGAAATATTTCTATAATTTAATCACTGTTAACAAATTATAGTTTATCCTACATCCCAAAGGTTTTTCTTACGCTGTATAAAATCGTCGAAAAAGGGCCACAATAAACTGTCAAAATGCGTCATAATTCTCAAGGGGTAAATGGTGTTGCAAGGTAAACCAAAGAATATCCTCCTCCTGTCGGAGGCAATATTCAAACTCGAAACATTTTAGCTCTGTATTGAACACTTAATACCTCTACCACACATTTACACATTTAAATAGGCAGTCACAGCATATGTTCCCTTGTTTGTGTTTACTGTATGATATCTACGTTATATACTGTATGTGTTCTATGTGATATTTGCATAGCTCTTAAGTTTTGAATATAACTTATCACATTAGCATTCTAATTCTAATTACTAAGACTTATCTAGTTTAATGACCAAATATAGAATAATAAAGATAATTTTAATTAATTCAAATAATGTGATAATCTAGAGTGGTATCCAAACCTTAAGAGCAAAGAACTATTACAGAAAACACATATATAACGCAGATATAATACCGTAAACACAAGCAAGACATGAAATGCCATCTCTGCCTATTTTATTATTATTGTGAATAATAAGTGAAGCAGGGCCTGTGATTGGGTCTAAGACACGTGGGCCAAGTCAGTCAGTATTCATCTCTTGCTTACCGTACTTTTTGGGTTTATCATGTCTTTATTTCGCTTGTGTATACTGTATGCTATATATGTGATAAATGTGTATTAATGTAATATATCATGACTTAAGATTTGGATATCACTGTAGATTGTTAAGTAATCATTAACATTATTAAAGCGTGTCTAATATAATGAATGAATATAGAATAATAAAGATAATAATACAGTCATTATCAGTTCTGCGACTCTTCTGGGCCAGTGAGCTACGGTATTGATAAGATGGGAAATCATGAACGTCGATACAAACACCAACTTGGAGCCAGATGTATGGTTCGAGTGAATGGAGAATAGCTAACTTTATAAGTTTTTATTCAATTAAGGAAAGAAATGTAACAATTAAAAGGCTTCATACTAGCTCAATTAATTCTTCTAAATACCACAGGTCCTTCCTAATCTGTACAAAATTGTGTAAATATAGCTATAATAAAACAAAACACAACCCCGATACGGAAAGGGTTAATCTCGGAGGGAGCCGCGGCGTATTCGCTGAGGAAGTTGAAAAACGCCAAATCTCCTCAAGTAAGAAAATAACATGCAAGTTTGTGTAATGTAATGTCACATTAATATGTGTGGCCGTGTGTTTGAGTTGACTAGTTTCGAAATATGAATAGATTAGTGTGAGCTACCGTAGTTAAGGGGGAGGTGGGATGACAGGCGAGTATTGAGAATACACACGTAACTATATATTTATACATTTTAATATTCAATTAATTTAATATAGGGACCCATTTTATGTGTGTCAATTATTTCATTCAATAATATATACACTTTGACAGTGAAATACATGCTTACTCCAAACATTGGGGTATACGGGCTTAGATAATTATAACTGAATTGAAATATGATAATGCAAAAGTAAATTAAAGTCTCAGTTGTATTTGACTTAAATAACATATATTGTTAATAAACTTCCATATTCGAATGGATTAACTTTATATTATGTTAGGTTTGTATACAATGGCAAATATCCAATTTATATGAAGTATGTAACGGTATGATATATAATTTTAGGAAGATTTGGTAAACATACGTAACAATACAATGATTCGATGAGAGAGAGAGAGAAATAAATATTGGCTTATAGACGTGAACAAGAACGAAAGAAGTAGAGGGGGAAGGGAGGGCTTGACTGAAAGAGGGTGGTATAGTGGGGATGGAACGGGGGGTGGGGGGTACCAATGTTACCAACACAAATCGTGGATCCCTCTCAGGCAGGTGTAGCAGGACTTATGTCCACAATAGTACATCACTGTAGTTGGGAGCAGTATTATGCTCCCAATAGTCTCATATGATCCCTAGAGCAAGGGACTCCTACATACCTCCTGTGTTGCAGTTGGGGATAACACTTTCAGTATCCACAACTACCTTTGGGTGATTGGAGGTCACATTGTCATACACGTCTGTTATGTGTCAGTTAGTCCTTTTAAAATAAAGTATCGATTTTCCTTAGTGGATATTGAACAAATCCTCTTCTGGAGTTATTTCCTCGCCTGGTTAACTTCAACTGTCGTATCTTCTCTTTGAACTTACCTGTGAGAGGATTGCATTTGTGGCTGGGATTGCATTAATGCAAATAGAGTTCTCTGATTTATATCTAGAAGTGTGAGTAGTAGAACAGCAAACGTAATCTTAAGACTTATTCTAGCGTTAGTAAGACCACACATGGATTACGCTGTCCATTGTTGGTGTCCCTATTACAGAATGGACGTATATTCCTTGGAGAGGGTACAGCGAAGAATGACAAAAATTATCCATACTATTAGAACACTTTCATATAAAGAAAGGTCGAAGAAATTAGGCTTACATTCGTTAGAGAGACGGAGAGTTAGAGGGATATGATAGAAGTGTTCAAGTGAGTTAGTGGGATTAATAAAGGGGACATGAACGATGTACTGAAGCTCAGTGATAGCGAAAAAACTCGAACTATTGGTTTCAAATTATATACATTTCGTTTCAACAGATATAGGCAAATATTGGTTTGGTAACAGAGTTGTAGATAGGTGGAATAGGCTACCGAGTGCTATAATGGGATCAAGAACGATAGAGAGCTTCAAGATAAAATTAGATAGGCATATGGACGAGGTGGGTTGGGTGAGAGGGGGATCTGCCGAGTGTAGGCCATTCGGCTCTCTGCAGACTCCTGTTTTCTTATGTTGACCTCTGACCATTTTGATGAGATCAGTCCTCATAGTATTAGTGAGTTGGGCCTATAATTGGGGCTTATAAATAGGGTTGGGTGTGAGAGGGATCTGCCTTGTGTGGGCCAATCGGATTTCTGAAGACTCCCATTTTCTTATGTTTTTCCTGTGTAAGCCTGTCGGGGAGTAATTTATGTATTTTAATACATGGCATGTTTTTTTTTTTTTTTTTTGTCTATGTGAATGAGGGAGACAAAAGGCAAAACTGCCTGCAGCGAGTGTACAGTATATTAAATTCAACCCGAGACAGCCTTGTACATGTATGTCTCAGAATTAATGACCGTGACTGTATATATTTATACAGTATATATATATATATATATATATATATACTGTATATATATATATAAAATGAAGAAAAATAATATAATCTATCTATCTATCTATCTATTGTCTGACGCCGTGATCCCCGAAGGGTTGGCCACGAATAATATAATAACCCTTCTATAACTTTAATCAAATATTTTTTTCTGAAAGATTATACGGTAAAAAATCTCCATCTTAGATTTTAACGTTCACCACCACCAATGGCTCTCCTCTCTTTCCACTTACCACCCTGGTGAACAAGCCTACATCTCTTCTATCCTAAATGAGCTAGAGTAGTTGGCTCAGCAACCCACCCATATCCCGGATCGCTTAGAAGATCAGCCCAATGTTCTTAACTTGTTTCTAAATTCTAACACTTCCGTTTATACTGTTGATCTTTTCTCTCCTTTGGGTTCTTCCGTCCATAAACTTATCTCAGTCACCTGTCCTTTTTCTCCAATACGGCCACCCAATCCTCCCAGCTGGTGGCGCTTGTGAAATTTTAGCGCTGACAACTGGGAGGCTCTTCGGCAGTACTTCTTTGATTGCACAAGGAATATGTTTTGCTTCTGTGGTAGGGGACCCTCGGAGAGTGCTGAACGCATTACCGAGGTAATCCTTTAGGACATGGAGGCATACATTCCATTCTCTTTCTTTCAGTCTAATGCTAAAAAATCTTGGTTTACTCACGATTGTTCTACTGCTGTCTGCAATAAGGAGGAAGCATTCAAACGGTATCGTCGCCTTCAAACTCAAGAATCTAATTCTTCCGATATTTCTGCCCAGAATCAAGTCAAATCTGTTCTTCGACTCACCAAATCAATAATATATGCACTGAATTTATCTAACTCTAGCTCTTCCCAAACCTTCTGGCATCTAGCCAAAAATCTCTCCAACAACTTTTCTTCCTCGTCTTTCCCTCCCCTTTTCCCCTCTGACAGCATTACCGTCATTTCTTCCTCTGACACAGCTGAACTCTTCGCCCAAACTTTCTCTAGAAACTCCACCTTGAATTATTCCAGGGCTATTCCTCCCTCTCCACCCACTTCTCCCCTACTAATGCCAAGTATCGTATTTTCTTTTAAAGGTGTACTTTCTACTCTCCCTGAGATTAATACTAGGAAGGCGTACGGACCGGACAGTGTTCCTCTTGTTGTATTTAAAAACTGTGCTTCCATGCTGACCCCCTGCCAGGGCAAACTCTTCCATCTGTCTCTCCTTTAATGTCTTCCCTACTTGCTGGAAGTTTGCTCTCATTCAACCTGTCCCAAAGAAGGGTGACCACTCTCAACCCTTCAACTATCGTCCAATTGCTCTCCTTTATTGCATCTTCAAAGTTTTTGAAACTATTCTTACCTAAAAAAAAATCCATAATATACTTTCAGAACGTAAGTATGGCTTCCTTGGGGGTCGTTCTACTTGTGATCTTCTTTCATAGCTTACTAACTACTGGTCATCATCCTTTCGAGACTTTGGTGAGACCTTTTCTATTGCGCTAGACATACCGAAGGCCTTTGATAGAGTCTGGCAGAAATCTCTAATTTCTAAACTATCCTCCTTCGGTTTGTATCCCTCCATCTGTGCCTTTAACTCTAATATCCTTTCTGGCTGTACCATAGCTGCGGTTGTGGACGGCCATCATTAATTTCCTCAACCTCTGGTATTCCTCAGGGTTCTGTTCTATCTCCAGTTCTCTTTCTAATATTCATTAACAATATTCTCAACTGTACTTCCAGTCCTATTCATGCTAATGACTCTACCTTACACTATTCAACTTGTTATACAGAACCACCCCAGCAAGCAATCACTCAAAAACTCAAATAATGAGGCCATTGAACACTTATCTTCTGTTATATATTAACCATTTCCAACTGGGGCAGAGAAAATCGTTTTACTTTCAATGCCTCCAAAACCCAATTTCTCCTTTTATCTACCAGTCACAAATTCCCACAGGTAAATCCCCTATACTTCAACAATACACGGATCAACCTTTAATTTTCTCTCAGTATCCTTGGTGTTTCTTTTTCTTCTGATCTCACTTGGAAAGACCGTATTACCACTCTTGCTGAAACAGCTTCCCAGAAGCTGGGGGTTCTTAACCCCTGTACAGCTTCTTGCTCTGTACAGGGGCACAGTTCGGCCATGTATTGAGTGTTGTTTGCATGTGTGGGGAGGATCCTCTCACACAGCACTTCTAGACAAAGTAGAAAATAAAGCCTTTCGTCTCATTAACTCACGTCCACTCACCAATCCTCTGCAATCTCTCTCTTCTCTCTTCACCGCAATGTTGCATCTCTCTCGCTATTCTACAGCTATTACAATAAGCAGTGTTCTTCAGAGCTCTCTCAGTGTATATCACCTCCTCTATGTAGAGTACGTAGCACCTGTCTTGCAACACAATAACATCCTTACTCCGTGTAACTCTCCAACCCAAGAGTAAAACGATATTTCCAATATTTCTTCTATTCAACAGCTGAGCTCTGGAACTCTCTCCTTGTATCCGCCTTTCTCTCATCCTATGACTTAAATTGCTTCATACTCCTTGTGTCCAGGTATTTTGGCTGGAACATACCTTGATTTCTGGCCCTGTCGCTCTTTCAACTTTAGGGGAAGGACTTGTCACAATGGCAGTTGATGAACGGTAGATTGATGGGAAATCCGCGTTTGCACACCCCCTGCATGACCCCGCAGCACCACCCCTCCGTCCATGTGAACCTCCCACTGTCTTTATTTGGGACCACCCACGCCCTACAGCTGTCTAGTGTAGGTGCTGACCTACAGTAGAGCCGACCTCTACACCTTTTTTGGACACATTAAAATATGATGGGGGTGTTCACACCTTGATAGGTCCTTTCCATTACTCCATTGACCTTGTCCTAACCTGGCAAGACTTTGTGAAACACATGGTCATTTCAAAGTCTGGAAGGGTCGGGACGCCAATGTGACAGAGCCTTTAATATTTGGATTGCAGATCAACCTTACTCCTGCTAAACGATGCCTGGTACTGAATTATACATCTGTATTCACATTCTAGGGATGCAGCGAACACATCTGTTGCAGACATTGCTAAGGGTAAATCAGGTGATGAATGGAGGAAGGTGTAGTAGAATGGGAAGGGTCGGAGGAAGAGTACTAGCTGAATCCTCCTCGGTTCTCTTCAGTCCACCACCTCCCCATCCCCACACCATTACCATCAACCCACTCCACACTGCCAGTTCAACCTTCACCACACAAGAGTAAGTTCCGATATACCAGTGAGATTCAAACTGCACATTTTCAGACAAGAATCTACTTTGGAAATAAAATATTTACAAGGGTGGATGAATCTGCTACATTCCGTTTTAGGCAATCTCGCGGTGCAAGGACCCTCACAGTCAATAGCAGAAATCAGGCAGGTTCATTTTGGCTCAGCAAACAACTTTTAGCCGATCTTTAACCCGAATCCAAACCGAACAGCATTCGGCCAGCAATCCCATAGTAAATCGGTCATGGTCGGTTAACACTCTACCTCATTTGGGACGGTCTCGGGCGGTTCTGAGGAGGCCGCCAAATGTTACCGCAAACTTAAGATATGATTGATTGGTGCCAGATATTTCAGTGGTCGGTGAGTGCGTGCTCGGGTTTTATTTGGGCACGTCGGGCACTGTTTGGGCAACACTCGGACACAGTCGGGCACAGTTTGGTAGGGATAAAATGTATCTAGAAAGGGGGTCTAGAGGATGCTTTTTTAATCCTTTCAGTACCAGGGACGTCGTTTTCATCATATTCTGGCAACTATTAGAGGATTGTATGCAGCTTAGGAAAGGCCTCTAGTAATAATAAGGCTTCAAACTATCTCAACCAACCCTCTTAGCTACCACAGATCCTCCCTAAGCTCAAAATATCGTTTAAATACAGCTAGAATAACACATAACACACGTCGCTGGTACTCGAATGGTTAAGGTTGATGGAGGTCTAGCAAGGAGACTCAACAATAAATAAATAGATACAAATATGGACCAAAACAACAAGCATTACCCCCTTAACCCGTTCAGTAGGGTTATCAGAACGAACAATGTATCAAGTAGACTCTTGTTAATCAGTACAATATATACATACAGTAATAATTAATATAAACATTCAAAAAGTACTGCCAAGTTAAAATAGTGGCCGGACAACTCATAGTCCAGCAGAACAGTAGACTAGCAGACTCATAGACTAGTAGACCATATCACCAGATGATCTATAGCCAGTGCCAAATAATTGAAAACACCAAAAAACGAAAAAAAAATACAACGCCTAGTAGCGAATGTAAAGCAACTCAATAATAATTGTCTGGTAACATATATAGCGCCCGTATCTCCTCCTTCCAGGAATCACAAGAGCTTGACCAAGTTAATCAAAGTGCAACGTGTAGGATTGGCTATTGTGTGTGTGTGTTAGTCGGTGTGTGCATGGATGTGTAAGTTTGGCTAGTGTGTGTGTGTGTGTTGGTTAGTCGGTGTGTGCGTTTTTTTTCTTTTTTCTATGTGAGTGACGGAGACAAATGGCAGAACTGCCCAAGGCGAGTGCCTCACCCAGAGTTGAAAGAGTGACAGGGCCAAAATCAAGTTACTTACGAGCCAAATTGTCTGGACATACTGAGTTTGAAGCAATTTAGGTCATAGAAAGAGGGAAAGACTGATTCTGGGAGAGAGTTCCAGAGCTCAGCTGTTGAATATAATTATGAAAGACTGAGAGTAATGTTTCACTCTTGGGTTGCAAATTTGCACAGAGTTGGGGTGGCATTGTGTTGCATGACAGGTACCACATACCCTACGTAGAGAAGGTGGTATAC
Organism: Paralithodes platypus; assembly: GCA_032716605.1. NCBI lineage: Eukaryota > Metazoa > Arthropoda > Malacostraca > Decapoda > Lithodidae > Paralithodes > Paralithodes platypus. The sequence continues at coordinate 45,533,093 of CM064485.1, forward strand.
ACTGGGAGAGCTCTGAGGAACATTGATTATTGTAGTAGCGATAGAATAGCGAGAGAGATGTAACATTGCGGCGAAAAGAGAGAGATTGCAGAGAGTTCGTGAGTGGACGGGAATTAATTATATGAAAGGCCTTCCTTTCTACTTTGTGTAGGAGTGCAATGTGAGAGGATCCTCCCCACACATGTGAATAATACTCAATACAAGGATGCAATGTAACCCTGTACAGGGCAAGAAGCTGCGCAGGTGTAAAGAACCCCTTGAGACGGTTGAGCACTCCCAGCTTCTGGGAGGCTGCCTTTGCAAGACCTGTAATATGGTCCTTCCAAGTGAGAGCAGAAGAAAAAGAGACACCAATAGCAAGCGGATAAGCACAAAAATTGTGCACTTTTTGAGAACAGCATGAAATTTCTAGCACAGTTAGTTTTTACCATAAGGTTTATTTTCAGATGTGGAGGGAAGTCAGATTTGACCTCTGAGGACCGTCAGAGGTTAAATCCAAATTGGCCGCCAGTCCACCGGGTCTAATGTTCAAATGCGATTAATTTGGGAACCAAGCAGTGTAGAAAAACATTTAAGGTGTCATTTCCAACTAAATTGGGGATGCCAATTCATTTGGGGATACTTTTGAGATCGCCAGAACTCAAGGATATGCATTTAGGTCAAGGTTAAGGTCAAATTACGTAAAAAAAGTGAAATGTTGGTGAAACTTCGCCTCCATTTTGACACTTTATGAATAATAATTTAAAAAAATAAACAGAATAGACTCATGTATAGAATTACCACCACTATGCCTATCCAGACCAAAATCTAACAGTCTCCAGAACAGACGTACAGTGCAGTGCATTTGAGTGCAGCTTTGGCACACTTGCACGTCCAGTGCACCCTTTCTTGCAGCTACAGTGGATCAATTCATGGCACGATTTTGATGCCTCAGGGAGAGTGGTCCAAAAAGGCTGCCACCCAGTTGTTTCCTTTGTCCAGCCCCAGTCAGATGGCTCTGGCATCTCTGGATCCTTGGCCAATGCCTGGTTCCAACAGTTGGCCTGGTAGCAAGTGCGCTTGATGTGCTGCTTGAGTGCTGCCTGGGTTGGAGGAATGTTCTCTAGAGTTCTAGACTTCTGTGTGAAGAGCTGTTTCCTGGCATCATTCACTTCCATGCTCTCACTGGTTCGGTCGTACATCAGCACCACAAATCGCTCTAGCAGTAACATTGATCCTTCACTTGGCATGCATAGGAGTTCACTGAAAGCATCATTCACCTCTGGGAATGACGTCCAAGTTTCCCAGGCAGTCTTATTTCCTCCGCCAGCGAATGCAGATACAGTGTCACACCCGGTGAAAGCGTGAAAGACTGGGAGAGTCAGACACTGTGTTGGATTCATTGTGGCAACCATTTTGTGAACCGCTATGTACCGAAAGCTTGACCCGACACCAAAGGCAACCCACAGCTCATCAGGAGCTGTCTTGCTGAATGGCGCCACAGCCAGTACCACCACATCAGTATCAACGGTACGTATGGTTACCTTCTTACACCCCTTTTGCACAGCATCTGCCACATGCAGAAGTAGACGAGTGTCAGCCTCTTCTTGCATACATGGGGCAAGGTGGGCCAAGTATGACTCAGCAGGAGAGCAGAGTACTCCACTTCCATCTGTTATATACAGTTCCTTGTCCTGTGCCAGAGGAAGATGAACAGCTTCGCGTGACAGGAAAGCAAACAATTCAGTTTTGTTCTCATTGACTCGAAGGAAGTCCTTCCAGTTTTTTGGCAACACAGTAGAAGAAGCCACCATTTTCCTGGTGCCCTTTCCCCTCTTCTGTCTTGTTGAGGCTTTCAGGCTGGCAGGTAGGTATACATCCCAGACAAGGTCGATGCCGATGCTTTTCTCGATTTGAGCAGAGATGTATGGTGCAAAAACTCTTTGCCCATACTCTTGAAATGTTCTTGATGTTCCAGGATTTAGCATTTGAACCACAGCTGCACCATCGAGAATTGTTGCATCAGCCACAGGCGCACTATTGTTTTTGATCAGATCTGATTCCAGGCAGCGAAGTAAATCTGCTTTAACCCCAATCCGCATTTTTCCTCGAGTTGACAGATCTGGTGGGGCTGCCTGGTTTTCATGGGAGAAGAAATTGTCCATGTCTCCATCCCGTGTCTGACAGGAGATGTACAACCTCGAAAAGAGACCACAGTCACTCTTCAGTGCTGCGAGCTGTGCCTTCTGTTTTGACATAATCTTGACCGGTGGCCTACTGAACAGTGGTAACTTGTTCTTTGGAAGTGTTTGTGTGACAGGTGTTGTACACTGCTCTAGCCTTTCTGTCACAAACTTTGTGTACTGCTCCTCACCAAGGGTCTCGATCCTTCTCACCATTTCAGCCACTTTGGTGTCCATGATGTTGCTTGTGTCAATGACTAGTAGGTCTTGGCTATGTTCTAGAAATGGATTCCCCATCTCTTCCAGCACCTTAGATGCCTTAACATCCCTCAGGAATGCTGCTTGCACTCCAGGTTGCTGGTCATGGTGATGGTGTCGAGTGTCACCAACACCATCCTTTTGATTTATGGCCTGTTCTTCAAACTCTGTAGTGATCCTGGCAATTTCTGGCCCTGCTACCATCCAGCGTCTGAGTGCTCTTGGATTGCCAGTCAGTCCAATAGCCCCACTAGAACCTTTCACCATTGCATTGTTCTGCTAATGGCACTGGTCAAGTGCCATGACAGAGAATTCATTGCTGGTTTTGTGCACCACGAAATGTCGAGACTTGCTAGGACATCTGGGTGTTTTTCAGCGAGAGTCGTCATGTCACGGATGTGTACGGGAAGCCATCTGGAGTAGTGCGTGTGATCTAGGGCGAACATCCAGGGCATGATCTGCGTCAGGGATTCCACGTAGAGCTGGAAGTTACCTTCACGAAGTGACCTGATGTACCGCAGCAAGAGAAGCTCCAATGACAGGGTCTTAAGCCAGTAGTCAAAGTGGACACTGGCCTTTGCTCGCCGTATGCACCACTCCTCAAAAGGTGGACTATCTGGTTACATGGCATCAGTATCATCGGATGTGCAGTCTTTACTGTAAGCTTGTTGGAGGAGTGTATAAAGGAATAGACAAGTGACAGTGACAAAGGAATGGTCTTGTGCTAAGTGAAATAAACTAACTGAAAGGGGATTAAGGTGGGGGACTATGCAGGAAACCACTCCTAGAGAAATTTGAGAATACAGGGGAGAAACACATGACAAAAAAATGGGAAAACATATTGTAAACATACAAACTTGTGAAAAGCATGAAATTTCGAACATAGTTATTTCGGGGCCAATTGTGACCTTGACCTTGACCTAAATGCATATCCTTGAGTTCTGGCGATCTCAAAAGTATCACCAAATGAATTGGCATCCCCAATTTTGTTGAAAATGACACCTTAGATGTTTTTCTACACTGTTTGGCTCCAAAATTAAGCGTGTTTGTACATTAGACCCGGTGGACTGGCGGCCATCTTGGATTTGACCTCTGACGGTCCTCAGAGGTCAAATCTGACTTCCCTCCACATCTGAAAATATACCTTATGGTATATACTAACTATGCTAGAAATGTCCTGCTTTTCTCAAAAAGTGCACAATTTTCATAATATGAGAGCTTATCCGCTTAATACTAATTAGGCGTACGGTCTGGACGGTGTTCCTTCTGTTGTAATCAAAAACTGTGCTTCCGTGCTAACTCCCTGCTTAGGCGAACTCTTTCGTTTATGTCTCTCCTCTAACGTCTTTCCTTCATGCTGGAAGTTAGCTCTCATTCAACCTGTCCCAAAGAAGGGTGACTGCTCTCACCCCTCCAACTATCGTCCAATTGCTCTCATATCTTGTAACTCTAAAGTTATTGAAACTATTCTTGCTTCCAAATTTCTTAAGCATTTATCTTCCCATAATCTACTCTCAGATCGCCAGCATGGCTTCCTCAAGGGTCGCTCTACTAGTGATCTTCTTTCAAATCTTACTAACTCTTGGTCATCCTCCTTTCGGGGCTTTGGCGAGACCTTTTCTATTTCACTAGACATATCGAAGGCCTTCGATAGAGTCTGGCACATATCTATAATTTCTAAACTACCCTCCTTCGGTTTCTATCCCTCCATCTGTGCCTTTGTCTCTAATTTCCTTTCCGGCCGTTCAATAGCTGCGGTGACTCATCCAATCACTTCCGGTGTTCCTCCCTCGGTGTTCTGTCCTATCTCCAATTATCTTTCTAATATTCATAAATGATGTTCTCATCATCGATGAAGGATAAGACACTGGTGGAACGAAAGTCATTGATTGATTATGTATGTGTGGATGAACGAATGAAGAAATCTGTGATGGATGCTAGGGTGTATAGGGGTATTGGAGGGGGTCTGTCTGATCATTATGTGGTGGTAGCTAAGGTTAGGATACAAAAGAAGTGGGTGAGGAGAGCGGGAGGGAGGCGAGAGGAGGGTGGAATGGGGAGGAGGGTGGAGAGGTTGCAGGAGGAGGAAATCAGGGAGGAGTACAGGAGAGCAGTGGAAAGACGACTAGGTGGGTTCGACCTGGAAGTTATGGAGGAAGTGGAGGAGATGAGCAAGGTGTTTAAGGATGAGATCTGTGCAGCATGTGAGGAGGTGTGTGGAGTGAGGAGAAGAGGGAGGGGAGTGAAAGGTACAGCATAGTGGACAGAAGAGGTAAGAATAGCTGTGGAAGAAAAGAAGAAAGCATATAGAGAGTGGTTGGGTAGTAGAGGGAATGAAGATTCCGAGAGACAGAAACGAGCGAGGTACGTGGAGAGTAAGAGGGTGGTGAAGAGAGTAGTGAAGGAAAGTAAGAGAAGAGTAGATGAGGAATTTGGAAGGAATCTGAGTGTAAAATGGAGGGAGAGTAAGAAACTGTTCTGGAAAGAAGTCAAGAAAGTTAGGGAAGGTAGCAAGGGAAACAGTAAGGGTGTGAAAGATAAGAATGGGAGAATGCTAGCCGAGAAGCAAGAGAGAGTCGAAAGATGGAGGGAGTACTTCAGTGAGTTGCTAAATGAAAGGAATGAAGAGCCAGCAAACATAGCTGGATATGGTATGGGAGGGAGAAGAAGAGAAGTAGTGGAGGAGGAGGTGGGGATCAGGAGGTCAGAAGTGTGGGAAGCCATGAAAAGAGTGAAGTTGGGGAAAGCACCAGGAACAGATGGAGTGTGTGGGGAAATGTTGAGGTATGGTGGTGAGATAGTGATAGAATGGGTATGGAAAATGTGCAAACTAGCATGGGAGAAGGGGAGTGCACCCGATGACTGGAAGACTGGCATAATAGTCCCCCTATATAAGGGCAAAGGGGAAAGAGGAGAGTGTGGTAACCACCGAGGAATATGTCTTCTAAGCGTAGTAGGGAAGGTATACAGTAGGGTAGTGATTGAGAGAGTGAGAGTGAGAACGGAGAAATGGATAGGCGACGAACAGGGAGGTTTTAGGAAGGGAAGAGGATGTGTAGATCAGATTTTTACCCTGAATTGTGTTGTGGAGAAGTATCTGGAGAAGAAACAAAAGGTGTATGTTGCCTTTATGGACTTGGAGAAGGCCTATGACAGAGTGGATAGAGAAGGTTTGTGGAAAGTACTTAGAATATACGGAGTAGAGGGCAAGTTGCTGAAAGCAGTGAAGAGCATGTATGAGGGTGCAAAGGCGGCAGTACGTGTGGAGAGTGAGCAGAGCGAGTTCTTTGACCTGAATGTTGGTTTGAAACAGGGGTGTGTGATGACCCCGTGGTTGTTTACTGTATATATGGATGGAGTTATGAAAGAAATACTATCAAGAGCAGTGGATGTTGGTGTATCGCTGAAAAGGGAGGGAATTGAGTGGAAGCTACCTATACTGCTGTTTGCGGATGATACAGTTCTGATGAGTGATAATGAATGGGAGTTGCAGGGTCTGGTAAATGAGTTTGGAATAGTGTGCGAAAAACGGAATTTGAAGGTAAATACGGGGAAGAGCAAGGTTATGGTCTTCGAAAGGGGTGAAGTCACAGAGTGTGAGGTGAAGCTGAACGGTCAGGCTATGGAGATCGTCAACTCTTTTAAGTATTTGGGCAGTGTGTTGAGTAAAGATGGGACTATGGATGAAGAGGTGCGGGAGAGGGTACAACAGGGGAAGAGGGTTGTAGGAACGCTAAAAGCAGTAACAAGAAATAGGGTGGTCAGTATGGAAGTGAAGAAGTCCTTGCATGACAGTGTGGTAATCCCGACACTGACTTACGGAAGCGAAGCATGGACGTTGGTTGAGAGACTCAGACCAAGAGTGAGAGCAGTGGAAATGAATTACTTAAGGAGTGCGTGCGGAGTTACATGGAGGGATAGACAGACTAATGAGGAAGTAAGAAGGAGGTGTGGTGTGGAGGTAGATGTGCTGGAAAGTGTGAAAAGGAACAACTTGAGATGGTTCGGCCATATGGAACGTATGGAAAGCGAGAGAATGACTAAGAGGGTGTACGAGAGCGAGGTGGAGGGACAGAGGGGGAGAGGTAGACCGAATATGAGGTGGAAGGATGGAGTGAGGAAGTACATGAACGAAGGCGGTGCTGGTTGGGGGGAGGGGCGTCGACTGACTGGGGACAGAGGTGCATGGGGGCGGTTCGTTCGTGGCCACCCCTTCGGGGATCACGGCGTCAGGCAATAGATAGATAGATAGATAGATGTTCTCAACTCTACCTCCAGTCCCATCCATTCATATGCAGACGACTCTACCTTACACTATTCAACTACTTTTCCAGAACACCCCAGCAAGCAAACCCTCATAAACAAATGTAATGAAGCCATAGGAAATTTATCGTCTGATCTAACTACCATTTCCAATTGGGGCAGAGAAAACCTTGTTGCCTTTAACCCCTTCTGTACCAGCAACGTCTTTTTAATTGTATTCTAGTTACTATTAGACTATTGTATAAAGTTTACACAATCCTTCCAGCAATAAACAGGCTTCAAACTATCTCACTTAACCCTTTTTAATGCCACATCCTTCTTAAACGGCACACAATCATCTTAAATAGAGCTAGAATAAAATTGAAAAGACGTCGCCGGTAAAGAAGTGGTTAATGCTTACAAAACCCAATGTCTCTATCTATTTACCCATCGTGATTTCAAAGAGGACTATCCCTTATATTTCAACAATATAAAAATCAACCCTTCATCTTTTCTCAGTATTCTTGGTGTCTCTTTTCCTTCTGCTCTCTCTTTTAGAAGGCCCATATTTCCACTCCTGCTAAAAACAGCTTCCTAGAAGCTGTGTGTGCTCAACCGCCTCAAGGCGTTCTTCACCCTGCACAGCTTCTTGCTCTGTATTTCACGGTTCGTCCTTGTATTGAGTAATTTTCGCATGTGTGGGGAGGATCGTCTCACACAGCACTTCTAGACAAAGTAAATAAGAAAGCCTCTTGTATCATTAACTCCCATCCACTCACCAACTCTCTGCAACCTCTCTCTCTTCGCTGCAATGTTGCATCTCTCTTGCTATTCTATTGTTAATACAATAATCAGTGTTCCTCAGAGCTCTCTCAGTGTATACCACCTCCTCTACATAGGGTATGTAGTACCCGTCTTGCAACACAATCCCACGCGTATGCTGTGCAACTCTCCAACTCATGAGTGAAACGATACTCCCAATCTTTCTTCTATTCAACGGCTAAGCTCTAGAACTCTCTCCCTGAATCCATCTGTCCATCATCCTATGACTTTAAATTGCTACAAGCTCCGTGTGTCCAGACATTTTGCTCGAATTTTTATATATTTTGTTCCTGTCATTCTTTCAACTCTGGGGATGGCACTTGTCATATACAGTTTTGCCTCTTGTGTCCCTCATCCACATAGAACAAACAATATATATGTATAATTATATATATATATACAATATATATAATATATATATATATATATATATATATATATATATATATATATATATATATACCGGTATATATATATATATAATATATATATAAATATATATATATATATATATATATATATATATATATATATAGGTGAGGTGTGGCAGAGTGGTCTTGCCACTGGACTGGTAATCCAATGGACCCGGGTTCAAATCCCAATATGTCAATTGGGAAGATATTATTGGGATGGAATTTGTGCTGTACCTAGTATCAGTGCATTACCACAGCACACCGAAATGCCAAAAAAATACCCTCATTGTTCCCTGATTAAATAGCATTGTATAAATATTCCCATATTCAAAAAAATGCTACAGGGGGCAATGCCTAGTGAGTTAATTGCTCAATAAGTGGCGTTCTGAGAGTGAGGGTCCGAGTGTGGGGCGTGCGACTGTGAAGCGCAGAGGCTTCAGAGATGGAGTTGCTTCGAGCCGTGAAGCTTCGCATGTCTCACTCTCTAAACTGGAGCAAGACCTCACGGGCCTCACCATGTTCAGCGGTAGAGTATAAAGGCTATCTTTACCGTCATTTTAGGCTTCTTACATTACCCCTTCTTTACCGGCGACGTCTTTTAAATTCATTTTAGCTATATTCAGACGATTGTTTGCAGTTTATTAAAAAAAATAGTACTCGCAAAAGAGTGAAGTGAGATAGTCGAAGCCTATTAATTGCTGGAGGCCTTTTTGAAATTGCATAAAATCTTCCAATATTAGCCAGAATAAGGGTAAATGGACGGCACCGGCACTGAAGGGGTTTTAGATAGTGTTATAGGTCTTTATTTTACTGGGAGAACTAAGATTATAACAGAGTAGCCTACATGTGAACGGCTTATAAGGTTTATTTACATACCGGCAAGTTTAAAGGAAGCTTGGCAACAATTGGTAAGCGACTGGCAAACAATGAGTTCAGACATATACTGTATATGAATACTGGTGCATATAATTAATACAGTTATAACAGAACCTGCGATCGATATGCATGACCAAAATTAACATGCCAGATTTCCGCTAACGACTGGTGGCTCTTGCACCATAACATTGTTATTAAATATATATATATATATATATATATAAGAACATAAGAAAAATGGAAATTTGCAGAAGGCCTATTGGCCCATACGAGGCAGACCCCTTCTTCCCTACATCCCTATTTCTTGTACACCTTTATGCATTATACTACATCTCTCACTATAACCTATAAACCCTGCGCTACGTATATCCCCTACACTACATCTAACTTATAGCTACCTAAGAATATATCTCCCTACAACCTATATCCCCTACGCTACATATATCTTATAGCTGAATATATATATATATAAAACACAAATTCTATTTGGAAGAGGGAGACAAAAGGCAAAACTGCATGTGACGAGTGCCTCCCCCATCCACATAGAATTTGTTTTTTATATATCTATATATCTATATACAGTATATATATATATCTCTCTCTCTCTCTCCTTCTCTCTGTCTCTCTCTATATATATATATATATATATATATATATATATATATATATATATATATATATATATATATATATATATATATATGTATATAATTAAATAACAATGATGCTAGTATTAGTGATGATGATAGTAGTAGTAATAATGGTGGTAATATTAGTGATGATGGTAACCCTTCGCAGAGTTGGGTATGCCGTTTTGATTTTGGGTGAAACGGCACATCTACTTTAGTTTAGTTGACATTAGAAGTGATGGTAGTAATAGTGGGGATAATGTTGATAGTAGTGATAATGGTGATAATAGCAGTGATGATGGTTGTAGATTTAGTGATAATGATGACAGTACTAGTAGTAGTGATGATGGTCATAATAGTATTTATGATGGTGACAGTAGTAATGGTGATTGTAAGATGGAGGTGACATTAGTGATGTTGGTAAGTAGTATTGATGATGGTGAAAGTTGTAGTGATGATGAGAGTAGTAGTGATGATGAGAGTAGTAGTGATGATGGTGAGAGTAGTAGTGATGATTATAATAGTAGTGCTGATCACATTAGCCCTTGTCTAGCGGGGGGTTTTGGGCTTATTTGGGCACATTCAGGCCCTCCTGAATGATAAATAAAGTATCTGTATGAAAAGATGTATTCAGCAAAAAACTAGGCGCTAAAAGCTTCAAAATGAGACCAGAACGAGCTATGTAGCACTCGTGGTTCTCATACAGTGGTACCAGTAACATGGGAGTTTAGCGTATAGCGGTATATTTTTTCCAGCTACGCTCACTACTGGCTACACTGCCGGCCTCTCGAGAACACAGGGAGGGTGAGTCAGTGGGCGGCGGTAGGCCCTGGGAGTCGGACGTGTGGCCCGCTGCACTCGATTTTAACCCTTTAAAAGCCTTAATAACGCTGCTAACATGCTGCAAATTGGCTAAGGGTTAATGATGATAGTGACTGATAGTGATGAGTGTGACCGATCGCAGAGTTGGGTATCCCGTTTTGATTTTGTGCGAAACGGCACGTCTACTTTATTAATACAGCTATAACAGAACCTGCGATCGATATGCATGATCAAAATGAACCTGCCAGATTTCCGCTAACGACTGGTGGCTCTTGCACCATAAGATTGTTATTTAATTATATGTATATATATATACAGTATATATACTGTATATATATATATATAGATATAGATATATAAAAAACAAATCTATGTGGATGAGGGAGACAAAAGGCAAAACTGCATGTGACGAGTGCCTCTCCCATCCACATAGAATTTGTTATATATATATATATATATATATATATATATAGATATAGATATATAAAAAACAAATTCTATGTGGATGAGGGAGACAAAAGGCAAAACTGCACGTGACGAGTGCCTCCCCCCAGAGTTGAAAGATTGATAGGGCCAAAATCAAAGAATGTTAGAGCCAAAATGTATGGAAACACTGAGTTTGAAGCAATTTAAGTCATAGGATGAGGGAAAGAATGATTCGGGGAGAAATTTCCAGAGCTCAGTTGTTGAATAGAAGAAAGATTGGGAGTATCGTTTCACTCTTGAGTTGGAGAGTTGCACAGAGTAGGGGTGGGATTGTGTTGCAAGACGGGTGCTACATACCCTACATAGAAGAGGTAGTATACACCGAGAGAGCTGTGAGGAACACTGATTATTGTAGTAGAGATAGAATAGCGATAGAGATGCAACATTGCGGCGAAGAGTGAGAGATTGCAGAGAGTCGGTGAGTGGACAGGAGTAAATGATACAAAAGGTTTTCCTTTCTACTTTGTCTATAAGTGCTGTGTGAGAGGATCCCCCCCACACATGTGAACAATACTCAGTACAAGGACGCACTGTGCTCCTTTACAGAACAAGAAGCAATGCAGAGGTAAAGAAGCCCTTGAGGCGGTTGAGCACACCCAGTTTTTGGGAGGCTGCCATTGCAATTCTGGTATTATGGTCCTTCAAAGAGAGAGCAGAAGAAAAAGAGACACCAATAATACACCAATAATACAGTGGTGGTGGGCTGACCCTTTGTCAGAGTAAGGGTTGGTGTCCTCTACTTCCCATAGCCCCTTCTATCTTTTTCTCCTTCTGCATCTCTATTTTTTTCAAATGGCGTAGGGATGCGGCGACCCCAACGCCCGCCACTTTCTGGTGCAGGTAGCCTCCTCTGTGGTGGAGGGGTGAGAAATTTCCACCACTGCTTTTCTCCGTCGAGATGTAGAAGTCGGCTAAAGGGGATCGGGGGTGGGGGCCCTGGTATCCTTCTCCCCTTTAAATAAATCTACCAAAAAAACGAGACAGAGATAGGGGCGAGGGAACGCGTTCGTGGTCCCGGACCCTAAGAATAGGAGCTTTGAATGTGCGTGGATGTAGTACGAATGAGAAGCGAGAGGATATTGGAAGGCTATTTGAAAGAAGGAAGTATCATGTGCTTGCACTAAATGAAACAAAGATGAAAGGAGAGGGAGAAGTGGATTTTGGAAACGTGATAGGTAGAAAGTCTGGAGTAGACGAGGGAGTCAGGGGGAAAGAAGGAGTGGCTATTATTGTGAAGGAGGAGTTGAGAGAGTTTATAAAAGAGTGGAAAGAGGTGTCATCAAGGCTAATGTGGGTGCGAATGCGGTTTAAGGGTGAAAGGTGGGTTTTTGTAAGTGTGTATGGACCAGGAAGTGAAAGAGAGTTAGACGAGGTAGAGGGTTTCTGGGAGGATTTGAGAGATTGTCTACAAGGGTTATATGAAAATGAAAATGTTATAGTTTTAGGGGTCCTAAATGCCAGGGTAGGAAATGAGCCTGTTGAGGGAGTCATCGGTAGTTTTGGTGTGGATGGTGTAAACGAGAGTGGAGAAAGACTGAAAAATGTATGTGAAGATTGCAGATTGAGTGTAGGTAATACGTTCTTCAAAAAAAGGTGTATACACAAGTACACCTGGCATAGACTTGTGAGAGGAGAGATTGTAGAGAGCGCATTGATGGATTATGTGCTGGTGACAAGGGAAAGATTGTGTAGACTGCTGGATGTGAATGTGATGAGAGGTGAGGCGGAGGGTATGTCAGATCATTACCTGGTGGAGGGAAAGCTAAGAGTTAAGAGTTACAGGAGAATAAGAGACAAGCGTGAAGTAAGAGAGGTAATAAAAGTTAGTGAGTTAGAGAAGAGTGAAAAAGAGAGGGAGTACAAGGAAAAACTAAATGAAAAGTGGATGGAAGTGAGAGAGATGGAAGAGAGAGAAGTAGAGGTTGAATGGCAACAGTTTAAGGAAGGAGTGAAAGCAAGTGCAGAGGTAGTATGCGGCAAAAGGAAAGTAGGAGGCAGAGGTATCAGGAAGGGAAGCGAGTGGTGGAATGATACGGTGAGAAAGGCAGTTGAGGAGAAGAGACAGTGTTTTGAGAGGGTTTTACAGGATGGTAGTGTTGAGGTATGGGAGAGGTACAAGGAGAAAAGGAGAGAGGCAAAACGGAAAATTAGAGAATCGAAAAAAGATGCAAACGAAAGGTGGGGTCAAAGGTTGAGTGAGAATTTTGAAGAACGAAAGAAGATGTTCTGGAAGGAGGTAAATAGAGTAAGGAAAGGAGGACAAAAGAGGGAAGAGTCAGTGAAAGATGCAAATGGAGAATTACTAGTGGAACCAGTTGAAGTGAGGAAAAGATATGCCGAGTATTTTGAATCTTTGTTAAATACAAGAGATGGAAGAGAAGCAGTGATTGAAGCAGAGGTGGATGGAGATAGGTTACCCAGGTCACCCAGGTGGCAGGGAATGAATGAAAGGAGTGAGGAAAATGAGGTGAAAGAAGCAGTGAAACAAATGAGAGCGGGAAAAGCAGAAGGTTTGGATGGTATTGCTGTGGAGTGTATAAAGAAGGGGTGGAGATGTGATAATAGATTGGTTGGTGAGACTTTTCAATGTGTGCTTTGCTGTATCAATGGTACCAATAGACTGGAAGAGTGCATGTATTGTGCCGTTGTACAAGGGAAAGGGAGATCGGCAGGAGTGTTCAATTTATAGAGGTAATAGTTTATTGTCAGTGGTTGGAAAGCTGTATGGCAGGGTGTTGATAGAGAGGATAATAAAGTGTACAGAAGTTGCAATAGGAGAAGAACAGTGCGGTTTTAGGAGGGGAAGAGGGTGCGTGGATCAGATGTTTGCAGTAAGACAGTTATGCGAGAAGTATTTAGAGAAGCATAAGGAGATATTTTGGGCTTTTATGGACTTGGAAAAAGCATATGATCGTGTGGACCGTGAAGCAATGTGGAAGGTGTTAAGGATTAATGAAATAGGAGGAAATTTGTTAGAAGCAGTTAAGAGTTTTTATGAAGGGAGCAGAGCATGTGTGAGAGTAGGAAATGGTGAGTTGAGTGAATGGTTTGAGGTAAAGGTTGGTTTGCGACAGGGTTGTGTAATGTCACCATGGCTGTTTAATATGTTTATGGATGGTGTGGTGAGGGAGGTGAAAAGTAGAACTATGGGAAGAGGATTGGGTTTAGTAGGAAAGAATGGTAGAGATTGGGAGTTGAATCAGTTGCTGTTCGCTGATGACACAGCATTGGTGGCGGATTCTGATGGGAAACTGCAGCGGGTAGTCAAAGAGTTTGGTGTGGTTTGTTTAAGGAGGAAACTGAAGGTGAACGTCTATAAAAGTAAAGTAATGGTGTGTAATAGGGGAGAGCATAGGGTGAATCTAGATGTGAGGCTGGATGGGGAAATATTGGAACAAGTAGAGGGTTTTAAATATCTAGGAGGAACGATAAGCAGGAGTGGAGGTATGGAAATGGAGGTAAAACAGAGAATGTGTGAAGGAAGGAAGGTTTTCGGAGCAATGGGAAGTATGTGGAAGACGAGAAATCTCGGAGTGAAAGTAAAAAGTGCACTGTATCAAGGAATTGTTGTGCCAACAGTGATGTATGGGGCTGAGACATGGGCTCTGAAGAAAAAGGAGGAAAAGAGGGCTGGATGTGATGGAGATGAGCTGCTTGAGGAGTATGTGTGGAGTTACTCGTAGAGACAGATTGAGGAATGAAGAGATACGTAGGAGAGTGGGGCAGCAGGAACATTTGTCAGCCAGAGTGGACAGAAGGGTGCTGAGCTGGTATGGTCATGTTGAACGAATGGGAGATGAAAGGCTTACAAAGAGAATATGTGAGTCAGGTACAAGGGGAGATAGAAGGGCAGGAAGACCCCCATTGAGATGGAGAGACTGTGTAAGAAAAGCTATGGTTGATAGAGGAATGATTATAGATCAGGCAGGGGAAGTGGTGGTGGACAGGAGTGAATGGAGAATGCTTGTGAATAGTTGAGTGAACACGTCATTTGGAGTAAGGGGTCGGGCGCAAGTTGGACTAGATAATAGTCCATCGGGCGCCTGGTCCGGGGAGACGATTAATATGAAGGGTGTGCCTGGAAGTGTGGTGGGAGGGCTTGTGGCTTTGGCTCCGCTGCATGTCTGCCTGCCGAGATCGGAACCTCTCCGGGTGATCAGGGGCCGGGGGAGTGCTGGAGCGACCTTGGTGACCCTGGTCTCTGGGTCTTCTCCTGGGTGACCTGGATTTGTGTGAGTTTGTGCTTTTTGTCTGTGTTTATTCGTTGTTTTATGTTGTTTTTGTGTTTTCCCTGTTCTTGTTCTGTCTTGAGTCCGCTACCCCCAAAATGGGGATTGGGCCTGAGCATATAGATAGATAGATAGATAGAATAATACTGAGAGAAGATGAAGGGTTGATTTTTGTATTGGTGATGTATAAGGGATAGTCCTCTGGGAGTTCACAACGGGTAGAAAGATGGAGAAATTGGGTTTTGTTAGAATTAACAGCAACAAGGATTTCTCTGCCACAATTGGAAATAGTAGTTAGATCAGACGATAAATGTAGGGCTTCATTACAATTGTTTTTGAGGGATTGTTTACTGGGGCATTCTGGAAAAGTAGTTGAATAGTGTAAGGTAGAGTCATCTGCATATGAATGGATAGGACTGGAGGTACACTCGGATACCATAGTCTCTGGCCCACTCCTCTTTGGCAAGAGGTGAGGCCAGGACCCTTATTAGACGGCGGCCCACAGTGATGGTTAGGGGTGGGGTTTGTGGAAGAGGGTAACGCACACACGAACACAGTGTAAAGCTTTTGAGGTCTTTGAATACTGCCTCAGCTCCACAAATAAATGTGACATATATATATTATCATTATTATTATTATTATTATTATTATTATTATTATGTAGACGTGCCATAGTCAAGATATAACTGATACTTCTATAGTTTTGCATGTACAGTATCTCTCACGTTACCTTATTGTGATTGCATGTTATTTGTTGTTTCATCTGACTGATATTACATTGTTACCCTCTTATATTTATATAAATATATATTTATATTTAATTTCGTCTCCATTCATTCTAGTTTACAATTCGATAATAGTATATACTGTAAATAATGTTTTGTCAAGAACAAAATAATGTGTGTATGTTTAAGTTGTCTTTTAATTTTTAATTTACTGCACAAAATGGCATTATACCACATAATTACTCTGACTAATGTAATAATATTTAACTCGTCAAAGAAAAACCTTCCACAACTATAATACAATATTATATTAGAAACCCAGCATTAGTTCTGTGCTCCATACATACTCATAGACATCTATTTAAATGGACAAAGTTGAAATTATGAATGCATCAAAACAGTAATTATGCTAATGCCATAACAATAATTCCACATGAAAATATTACTAATAAATCTAAACCCAACATGCTATTATTACATGCACACACATCTACACTTGCTCACATGCAATAAGTCAACATGAAAATATTACTAATAAATCCAAACCCAACATGTTATTATTACATGCACACACATCTACACTTGCTCACATGCACTAATTACACATGAAAATATTACTAATAAATCTAAACCCAACATGTTATTATTACATGCACACACATCTACACTTGCTGACATGCACTAATTACACATGGAAATATTACTAATAAATCTAAACCCAACATGTTATTATTACATGCACACACATCTACACTTGCTCACCTGCAACCGCGCACACAAACACACACGCGCGCACGCATGCTATTTTCGGGCCTTGCTTATTAAATATATATTAAAATGGAGGGTATTTTTGGTCTTTAAAAAGTTGGCCAGAGCGAAATATTGTCAATAATATTTATATGTAGTCTTCACACGCTGTTTCTCGCATATCTTATTGCTCTTAACATTAACTATGGCGCCCATGAGCCGAGACAGATGCAACAGATGTCTTCTTGTGTAAACAAATACAGACCATAAAGTCATCCCCCTTATTTATATACGCCTGAACAAATATTGAACAACCTTCTCTGTATACGTTAACGTTTAACGTATTTTACGTTTCCTTGTGAGCAGGAATGAAGATGTATACCGGCCTCCTTCAATCGCCATCCCTTATAATATTTGCTGCAGTTGTTAGTGGTGCTATTTCTACTTCCCTCCATATTGTGTTTTCTTCAGGTGATGTGACTTGTGGTTGTCCGGATCTGGGCCTTGGTCAACACGTGACAAGGCTTCACCCATAGTCGAACAGTCTCTCTAGAGATCCTCAGTAGCTGACTTAACCAACAATCATTGAGTGGCGTGTTATCACCTTTGGTTAATTAAACCTGGTTCGTGGTGGTCGCACACGTTGTTGTGGCCGCTGTTCCATAACTAGAACGCTAATATGCTATAATTCAAGACAAGTTTCTCTCCTCCTATTATTAGGCCTAACACAACAACGGAAAACTATAGGGTGTGGAAGCAAAACAATCCAGGAAACTATCTTTGTTGGTTACATTCTTGTAGTTATTTGATATTTGTTTCCATCATTTCGCATTATATAAAATCCTTTATTCCATTCTATTGAGAACAAACATATGCAATATTTCCTTTAGCATGAGTAAGTATAACTACCGGTGTGAACAATTAGATAGATAAAGGGATAGAAGTTCAGGGAAGGCTTCAAAATAGATCATTAACACCTAACGAGCGGCCTAGGCGGTAATTTATATGTACCGCCCAGCGGGGTGTTTTTACCCTAAATAGGGTTGTTTACGTGATCATTTTCATGCCTAAATAAGACCCAGAGCGTAAAACAATTATCTATCCCTGAAAGGGCATAAACAGAGCTTTCCAATGACACCCTAACCATCCTTGTACGACCACTGGTTTTCTTGCAACGATCGCGCAACAGAGTGCAAAAACCATGTAATTAGGTACTTTCCCTACATAATTCCCTGTGTAGCGAGTGTGAGGGGGGATGGAAGGGTGGTTTTCACTTCAGTTGGCCCACCGCGGTGGTGGGCGCCGGTAATAGCCTTACTACGCTCCTCACACCGCTCAGCTCTCTCTCTCTCTGCAACATTACGTGCTGAAAATGGCACACGACATAAGTTGTGAACCGCCACTTAGTCCAAATTTCTTTCACACGACATAAGTTGCGTGCCGCCAAAGAAGGGTTAAAGAAATAACAGACTGGGCCACACACACAGAAAGAGAGAGAGAGAGATAGTGTGTATGTGTATGTGTGTGTGTGAGGGTGGGGGGGGGGGGGGGGGGTAACAGACTGGATGACAGAGAGAGGGGGAGATGTGGTTGTGGTGGTGGGAGGCAAAGAGGGAGTAAGAGTGAGATAAAGAGTGAGAGGAAAGTGCTGGAAAGGAAATAGGAATACGATAGCACTTCATTACAGACATTTGAGTGTGTGGGTGGGTGAGTGTGTGTGAATAACTAATCATAGACATATATATCATTGGTAGCTTTCTGAATTATATCTTTCATATAGGGTAATAATTAAAACAATGTAAATATTTGCATTATACTTACTGTTAGAGAGGTTTCAGTCCTACGCAGGTAAAGCAATACCCATGAATACAACTTCGGTCTGATGCATGTTGTGTGATATATAGGGTTCACTTTAAACCAACGCGCATGAATATTTTCTTGCTAAAGCATGTTTACACTATAAAATACTATTTAATAATATGTAAAATGAAAAACTAAAGTATTAAATACCAAGATAGTATTAATCAACATATATTAATATTAATATAAATGGTAAGGTAATATTAAAACGAAAACAAATATCATATCATGCAAACAAAATAAGATAAGAATATATTGTGTGTGTGTGTGTGTGTGTGTGTGTGTGTGTGTGTGTGTATATACAGTATATATATATATATATATATATATATATATATATATATATATATATATATATATATATATATATATATATATAGAGAGAGAGAAAGAGAGAGAGAGAGAGAGATGCATGCACAAACTAGTATATCAGTTAAATATTGACTATGTCACTTGTATTTAAATAATAATAATAATAATAATAATATATAAATGTCACATTTATTTGTGGGGCTGAGGCAGTATTCAAAGACCTCAAAAGCTTCACACTGTGTTCGTGTGTGCGTTACCCTCTTCCCCCAACCCCGCCCCTAACCATCACTGTGGGCCGCCGTCTAGTAAGGGTCCTGGCCTCACCTCTTGCCAGAGAGGAGTGGGTCAGAGACTATGGTATCCGAGTGTACAGTTGTGATCTTTTATGAAAATTAGAAAGAGAATGGGAGATCGGACAGATCCTTGAGGAACACCGGAGTTGATAGGATGAGGAAGTGAACGATTGCCGTCCACAACCGCAGCTATGGAACGGCCGTAAAGGAAATTGGAGACAAAGGCACAGATGGAGAAATTAGAAATGTGTGCCAGACTCTATCGAAGGCCTTCGATATGTCTAACACAATAGAAAAGGTCTCACCGAAGTCCCGAAAGGAGGATGACCAAGAGTAAGTAAGATATGAAAGATGACCGGCAGTAGAGCGACCCTTAAGGATGCTATACTGGCGATCTGAGAGTAGATTATGAGAAGAATTGTTTTTTAAGAATTTTGGAAGTAAGAATAGTTTCAAATACTTTACTATAGAGATACAAGAGATGAGAGCAATTGGATGATAGTTGGAGGGTTGAGATTGGTCACCTTTCTTTGGGACAGGTTGAGTGAGAGCAAACCTCCAACAAGAAGGGAAGACATTAGAGGAGAGACAAAGACGAAAGAGTTTGACTAGGCAGGGAGTCAGCACGGAAGCTCATTTTTGTTAGTACAATAGGAGGAACACCAGAGATGGTAGAAAGTACATCTTTAGAAGAGATTAGGATATTAGGCATAAGTAAGAGAGGGGGTGGAGAGGGAGGAATAGCACCAGAATCATCCAAGGTTGAGTTTCTAGCAAAAGTTTGAGCGAAGAGTTCAGCTTTATCAGAGGAAGAAGTGATGGTTGTGCCAGAGTGTAAAAGGGGAGGGAAAGACGGGGAAGACAAATTGTTGGAGAGGTTTTTGGCTAGATGCCAGAAAGCGTGAGAAGAGCTAGAGTTGGATAGTTCAGTGCATTTATTATTGATGAAAGAGTGTTTGGCAAGTCGGAGAACAGATTTGGCTTGATTCAGGGCATAAACGCAGGAAGAATGAGTTTCTTGGGTTTTAAGGCGTCGGTACCGCTTGAATGCTTCCTCCTTATTGCGGTCAGCAGTAGAACGGGCGTGAGTAAACTAAGATTTTTTAGCATTAATCTGAGAGAAAGAAAATGGAATGTATGCCTCTATGCCCGATAGGATTACCTCGGTAATGCGTTCAGCACTCTCTGAGGGTCCCCAGCCACGGAAGCAAAAATCTATCCATGGGAAATCAAAGAAATACTGCCGGAGAGCCTCCCAGTTGGCAGCTCCGAAGTGCCACAAGCGCCGCCGTCTGGGAGGATCGGGTGGTCATACTACAGAGATAGGACAGTTGAGAAAGATAAGTTTATGGTCGGAGGAGCCCAAAGGAGAGAAATGATTGACAGTATAAGAAGAAGGGTTAGAAGTTAGAAACAAGTCAAGAATGTTGGGTCGATCTCCGAAGCGATCCAGGATAATGGTGGGTTGCTGAACCAGCTGCTCTAGGTCATTTAGGATAGGAAAGACGTAGGCTTATCACCAGGTTGGTCAGTAGAATGAGACGTTGAAATCTCCTAAGATGGAGATTCTGAGAAAGGATAAATGGATAGAATGTATTTCACTTTAGAGTTTAGATAGTCAAAGAATTTGAGAAAGTCGGTGGAGTTAAAGCTAGACAGCACAGACATATTTAGTATGAGAATGACATTGTAGTTTGAGCCATAAAGTTGAGAATTCAGAGGAGTCAAAATTGGGAACACAAGAGCAAGTGAGTTTGTTGTGCATGAATGCACAACATCCACTTTTGGCTTTGAAACTATGATAGACAAAGGTAGGAGGATACAAAGAAGGAGCGCTCCTGCTGGCAGTTTCTTCAGGCACCTGAGTTTCAGTGAGCAAAAGAAGATCAGGTTTGTAGGAGGAGAGATGGTGTTCAACAGAGGGAAAATTAGAGGATAGGCAACAAATTTTGAAAAAGTTAACAATAAGAGTAACAGGCCGAGGTCCAGTAAATTTTGAGGGGTTGTCATGGGAATGTCGAGCGGGTGTGGGGGAATTTATGGTCCCCACCCAACCGTTTCCCACCTGGGGACTCCGAGGCTGGGCTATTGTTCAGCATATTGTTAATTTTAATGTGGAAGAAGGAAGTGTGGTGTGCATGTTCAGTGTAGTGAAGTAGATAGGGGAAGGAGGTGTTTGTGAGAGCTAACTGGATTACTCTCAGTGTAAGTGAGACACAAAGAAAAACAGTAAGAGAGGCCAAGCAAATGAAACAGGAGTTCCAGCGACTCCTTATCTAATGCTTATACCCTCTCCTCGGTCTAGCCCTGTTCGATTGGTGCCTACAATATCCCCCTATATGGAAGTCAAAGGATTAATTGAAACAGTCTTTGCCCTTATAATTCCCACAGATCTCTTCTAAATTCCATAAAATCTAATGAGAGCCAGAATTAATTGTCAAAATGCACCATTATCTTCAAAGGATTAATACACTACTAACTTCTGTATATTTCAGGAAAGAAATTGACAAGTGGTTATTCCCAGCAGATGATAAGGTTCTGGAGTTTATGACACGGGTCAGGAATGGATTTAATACCATGGCCTGCAGCATTACAATCAATTCTGACAGAGTGCTTGATTCATCAATCGTTGAAGAAGCACTGACTTATGGTTGCAGGTAGGCAATGTGTGCACGATTATCATTCACTTTATAATATTTCGTATTCTAAGTAACACATCATATCACCACCAACATATTTTTGCCTTTTATTTTTAATGTTCTTGTAGTTTAATCTAATTGCTATATTTTATGATTATTTAACCCACAGATCACTGGCTGATTTATGATGTATGATAAATGTACACAGAGGGACTGGCCAAAAATCGATGTGTTTTCTCCTGAAAACACCCTATATGGATTAGAAATTAAGGAAAACTAATACAAAACTACGCATCTCGGTCAGTTGGGGGTCCGGGGGGGGGGGGGGGGGGGACTCTTCAAACCTCACGCGCCTGCAGACGACAGACGGGCGAGTGCATGGCTGATATACGATGCCTCCAGTTTTTTAAATGACACTTATTTACACCACCCGAGCATCACGTGTGCCTTCATAGATCATCAAATATGTATCACAGAATGTCATTGCAATTGAAGTTACATTGAGATAAGTGGGGAGGTGTGGTGGAGTGGTCTTGCCACTGGACTGGTAATCCAATGGACCCGGGTTCGAATCCCAATATGTCAATGGGAAGATATTATTGGGATGGAATATGTGTTGTACCTAGTTTCTGTGCATTACCACAGCACACCGAAATGGCAGAACAACAAAAAATAAACCCTCATTGTTCCCTGATTAAATAGCACTGTATGAATATTCTCATATTCAAAATATGCTACAGGGGGGCAATGCCTAGTGAGTTAATTGCTCAATAGGTGGCATTGTGAGAGTGAGGTTCCGAATCTGGGGAATGAGACTGTGAAGCGCGGAGGCGGAGCAGCTTTGAGCCAGGGTGCTTCGCATGTCTCACTCCCTAGACTGAAACAAGACTTCACCGGCCTCACCGTGTTCAGCGGTTGAGTGTGCAGACTCTCAGCCTATGCCCGAGAGGGAGTAGTTGAAATAAAAACAAAAAAAAAAAAAAAATTGTCAAGTTTTATAAATGCCATCGAGTGGCAAGGCCTGCACGCGTCCTGCTTATCATGGCGACGGGCGGCCATCTTTGCCTGGGACCACAACAGAACGCACGCATGAACACATAGCCTGCTGACTGACACTGCTCTCCCCCTTCACTTTCACTTTCATATCTGCCTCTCTCAAGCAGTCTGTGTATTGGTTTTATACTTTATCGTATGTTTAAGTAACTTTGGTTGGTGACAAAATATGAAATAGTTAGAATATGAGTTCACACATTGTTTTATGCATCTTTGACCTAGAATTTGTATTTACACATTGTATTTTGTATTCATGTTTATCGTATTATATTTCACTTGTATCGTCTTTAATCATAGTCTTCATTGTTCACTGTTTTATAAGTTTATGATAAATTTACAATTATTGGTGTCCATCAATGTTTTACATATTTTTGAGTGTCACTATCACTTACATATTGTGTTCGGCACATTGTATATGTATATTTACACTTTGTTTTTGTACACACACTTCACTTTTGATAGCGTCTTTTATTGCAGCCTTTGCACACACTGTTTTGTGAAATGTTCAAAGGTGTGATACTCCCTGAACCAGACTGGGAAACACAGTGCAACATCACAATCTATGCACAAGTACCTGGTATCTGTTTTTGAAGGGGTCCTCTGTGTTGTGTTCCGTCACTCATGACACCGTCTACGGGGTCTTTCTTTACCCTGTGTGGGCGGCACCCAGTCAGGGAAGTGGCGTTCTGTCAGCCTGGCAATCCCTTCTGCTGCTGGCTGTTGATGTGCGGGGCGTTGCTGGGCGTGGTCTGCATTCATATTCTTCAACAACAACTCCCTCGACAACTCGATGCAGAAGTTCTCCATCGTTTCGTTTGCCGATGATTGTTGAGTGGAGGATTTGGCAGTTGTACATAGTTATATCGAGGAGGTGGAAGATTAACTTCTTATACCACATCATTGTTTTTCTCGCACATTCGACTGACGAGATGACAGCATCAGATTTTTCCACCAGACGCATATTGATGTTGTGGTCGCAGATGGCCAAAAGTGTCTTGATTGTTTCACCTGTTGCTCTGTCATGACATATGCTGTCTTGGAAGATGGGACGGTGGACAGTTGTGAGGACGTTCGCATCCCGGTTATCCATCCAGGACAACATGAGCACAGTGTTTGCTTGCCGGTAGATGATTGAGCCCTTTTCCCGCCTGGATAAACAAACAATTCCTCCTGACGGTGCCACAGACTCCTGTAGTGTGGCTATCTAGGTACTTGGCAAGGGCGGGGTTGTGTACCAATTGTCCAGGTACAGTATGTGGCCCCTGTCAAAGCATCATAGTGATCACGACGGCCCCAGACATTATGTACGTCCTTGATTCCACCAGTTTGATCCTTCTTCCCATATACAGATTGCTGTCTTGGATGTAGCCAGTGCATCAGTCACGCATCATGGACAGTTTCAGGCCATAACGATGACGTTTGCTGGGCACGTACTGCCGTATGCCAATATTTCCCCTCCACAGCAGCAAACTCTTATCAATCATAAGTTTGTAGTGGAGTCTGAGGGCGGCAGCAAACTTCACCTTCAGGTACTCGAAGATGAGTCTTATCCTCTCCATGGGGTCCTTCATAGTTCTGGGTTTTTCCTGGTTTCTTGTTTGGCCTGCCAGGCTATCAATGAAGTGAAGGTTCCCCATTATGGCTAAGAACCTGTTCCTGCTCATGATTTTGCCAAAGAGGGGGATCCCAGGACCAGTACTTCTTTATCGAGGATTTCGTTGTCACCCCCATCAGAATGACGATGGCCAGGAACGGGTTAAATTCTGGGACGTCTAGAGCAGGGGTGTCAAACATGCAGCCCGCGAACCCGTTTGGCTAATTAGTGTCAAATATTGCATTTTCTTCTAGACATAATTAGTATTTCTTAAATATATTATATATTGGTACTTTTTTTACTTAAGGTCTAATTCTAGGAAGTATTTGTGAGAGTAAGAAGCTTAAAGTAGATTAAATACTCTTTCACCCTTAGACATTCTTCTTAAGCTGAATAAAATCGTCAACGGGTTTATGATATGCTCAATTCGGGGCCAGTGGTACAGTTCTTGCAGTCCTGCTCAGTATGTGGCCCAAGGCTATGGGGATAAAACACAACAAGTGCCACAGTTGCTGTAAATTCACATTTAACCCCTCCTGCCAGGTTGTCATTTTAAAATGACACAGCGGCAGATGGGCAGGAGCCCGGGTGTCATTTTAAAATCCGTAAGCTTGAAAGCCTATTAAGCGTGGTTTGAAAGCCGTGCGTCAAACCGTATGTAAACAATGCCGGTCGGAGCAACGCGCACCTTCGAAAACAAGAATAGTTGTTATTATTGTGAGATATTGCTAAAATCGCGGAAAAATGCGCTCCTCGGAAATCGTCATCACAACTGAACTAGTTGACCTAGGGAGCTTTACTCAATGCAAGTCTACAGATACAAAACAGGGCTACGTTTTGAGATGTGTGTGAATTTTCTAGCAGTTGCAATAACAAAGATAGGGCTAGCCTATTACAACGTTTTTTGGCCATATCCCCCGGGCTCTCAGTGCTGTCATTTAGAAGGCGAGCCTGGGGAGGAAAGGTTAGATAACATATTTTTATGTTTTTTTAGTATTTTCTGAAATTATTATATCTTATAATATGAAACCTTTATTTGTATTTATATTAGGAAGGGTGGAGGCATTACCGGTATATTATATTTGGCCTGCTACATTAATAACCCCTTCTGTACCAGCAACGTCTTTTTTACTTTTATCTGGCTACTATTTGACAATTTTATTTGGTTTCAAAAGGGCCTTCAGCAATTGATAGGCTTCGAACTATCACACTTATTCCTTTTTACAACCACAAAGCCTTCTTAAACTGCACAAAATCCTCTAAACATTGCTACAATAAAATATAAAAGACGTCGCCAGTACAGAAGGAGTTAATGCGGCCCTACAATATTGTACCATGTCAAATTTGGCCCGGCAGAGCAAATGAGCTTGACACCCCTGGTCTAGAGTTTGCCATGAGGGCATCGTCCTGCCTCTTGACCTTGACTTAGATCTTGATCGAGATGTTGACCTGGAGTGTGGTATAATATCAGTGGAAGTTAATTATTTATCTAAGCTATAATCCAAACAAATCAATCTAAGTCAAATTACTCAAAGTCTAAATTGAAATTAATCTGAATTTAAGCTAAATTACATCCAAAGTACACTCACATATGTTTATATTCAAATAAGGTTCAAAGGGTTAATTATGTACCAGAATTTAACTCACCAATATCTCCATGTGACAATAAGACAAAGGAAAAATGCCGGCGCAAAATGGCGGACGGCGGGGAAGACGAGCCGGCCCAATAGCACAGCTCAAGGAAAGAACAAATGATTATGATATGGTAATAGACATGAGTAGAAATGCTTAGCTGTCAGTCATTTCGTCGATGAGAGTGTCGTCGAAGTGTATGTGTGGTTATTGCTGGCTGTATACTGGGAATATAGGCACAAAAGCACAATTAAATGAGACGGAATATATGTTGATAGGGTGATGTCTGCGAAGGCTCTGAGGTCCCTCGGACCTAGCCTTGCTGCCTTGGCAAACGCCAGGCGGGAATACTATCGTACCGCGTCTAGGTTGCTTAATACGATAAATTAATATATACGATAAATTCATATGTACTACATAAGACCGTATCAATATTGCTTAATAGCATATTAGGCCTTTTATAATCTTAAATTACTTACAACTTGCAATCTTACTATTCATGATCTAATCTTCCTACGCCGTACCTCGGGAATGACCGTTAAAATATTGTATCTATCTAGGCACGTCACAGAGATGTACGTTAACACATAAATTGCCTATCTCTATCGTATTACACGATATGGAGCTTGATCTCGAACCCACATTGGGTGGTAGGGCGTCGTGGACGATCTGGGCATTGTGGCGATGCAGGCGGTGATGGGGTCTGAGGTAGTCTGAAGGTTTCGTGTCTGTGGGAGGACCCAGGCTGAGGTGACACACAAGGCCTGAGAGGTGAGTAAGGTAGTGGGCCGGGGGGTGATGGTGGTGGTGGAGAGTAGGGAGGAGAGGAGTATGGTGGTGGTGGTGTGAGTGGCGAGGCGGAGAATGCCCTGAGTTATCACACGTTGACAAGGGGGAGAACAGGCGACGTGGGGGAGATGATTCCAGGGCAGGCATTTCCTCATCAGTTTCGTCTGAGGAAGACAATGGGTGTGCTGCCAAGATAGCTGCACCCAAGCGCAAACCATAAAATGTATTGGGGGTTGCAGCTCTTAGTGAGGATACAGTGGGAAGTCGTGGTGAATGCAGGCGTGGGGTGCTGTGGGGGAGGAGGAGTAGCTTGACCCCTCTCCTCCTCAGCTGGTCCCTTCTGACCCCTACGATGGTTTGGCGGAATTCTGAGGAATGCCATGGGGTCTTGGTCATCTTCATCCTCTTCCCCACTTGTTTGGGAGTCATTTATGTCATGGGAAGCAGTGGGGGAGTGATGCACTCTGCCCCCCCCCCCCCCTCCCTCCCTTTGTTGTGCCACCCCGCGGCGACGGGGAATGGGAACATTGGGTTCCTCTTCTCCCTCAGTGATGGGCAATACTCCTCCCCTGAATCCTCATCTGACGATTCAGTGTCACTATCTTGCACATCACTATCATCTAGTATTGCAAGGGCTTCTTCAACACTAACACACCAGCATGAGTGGCGACGGCTAGAGGTAGAGCGGTCCGACATGGTGCAAAAACTCGCGAAGTCAAAGAGTAAACTAGCGTCCCCCTTCCGCACATCCTCACTCCCACGCGGCTGGACTTGGGGCGTTGCTAAGTATTGCTATTATTTGGCCATATCCTAAGGTACATCCCATACAAATTTGAATCGTCTAGCTGCCATAGGACAAGAGTAAATACGGTCGAAATTGCCAACACACGTGCTGCGGCACTGGGGTTTAGCGTTAGATACATAGGTGACACATAACGTGAGTCGCTGGGGTTCTGTGGGTTAAAAGTAGTTATTACCCAGAGAATATGTATTCATATTGTCAAGTGAACTATAAGACCTGAAATATATTTATGAACTTTAAATTGCAGACTCAAAAGAATACCCTTTGTTTCTTTCAGTAAAATAAATAGCATGCGAACTTGTTTTCGGCCACGAGATGAAGCAATGTGGTTGGCTGAGATGGCTGACCCTGCTATAGATTTTAAGGTGAAATTTATTGTGAAGAATTTATGATAAAAGATACAACTTTAGTCTGCAAATGTACATTACAGGAACAGTTACTTATCTGATAGTTGTGACTATATTATACAGTATATATGACAGCAGCAGTTGAATCAAGTATAAATTATATATAAATAATTTGAACTTCGGATTAAGATTGTTATATTACATTTTCTTCAAAAGATAACAAATACAGACTATAATCAACAAATACAAACTATAATCAAATTTAGTCACTCAAAACTAATACATACATTCTCTCCTATAGGTAATCAACATCACTGATTTGTACGATGAACTGGCAAAATTCTCAATGGAACCCTTCAATGAGCATGACGGACCCTTGTGGAAGTTTCGCCTCTGTCGCAACGCAAGTTCTGACATCACAGATCCAGTGGATCAAGGTTACCCTCACCAATATCACCTTCTAGTTTCATCACACCATGCAATCAGTGATCTTGTCTCCTTACAGAATGTGTCCCAGTCGATTCTAAACATTATGGACGATATCATTGAGGGACATCCAGTGGACAAATTGCCACTTGGACAGCTGCGTGATAGAACAGAACTTAGACAAGCTATGGAGGTAGTCAAGAGCAATTTAGAGAAAGATCCTGAAAAATTAAGGGGGCTACTTCTTGAGAGATCCACACTGGGCCATACACCATTAATAACCTTGGCATTTGGCACCACCAATGAATCCAACCCTAAAACATGCAAGATGGATCCATTTCTTATACCTCCCTCGGTTCTGGATGTTTTGATCAAGCATTGTCAATCACATGGGGTGACTCTAAACTCTTTCTTCCAAGTGTTGATCAACACAGCTTTGGTAGAGGTAGTAAAGGAAGCAGGACTGGAGAAAGATCACTACACAATATATGTTCGACAACCAACGGACTGCCGACGCTTCATCAAGGAACGAGGCACGTGGTTGGGCGTCCATGCTATGCCGCTCCTAAATTATGTGATTACACATCACAATGTTGGAGACGAACTTTGGAAAGATGTAAAGCAGATTAATGTCAAGATGCACCAACAGCTAAAGGAACATAAAATGCTGACAGATGGAGTACTCGATATCATGTC
The DNA here is from genome assembly GCA_032716605.1 of Paralithodes platypus. NCBI lineage: Eukaryota > Metazoa > Arthropoda > Malacostraca > Decapoda > Lithodidae > Paralithodes > Paralithodes platypus. The sequence goes on from CM064485.1 coordinate 45,561,947, forward strand.
AAGACCTCAGGATTATTCACATACTAAGCATTATTCTAATGTCCTTCCAAATACTTACGATTATTTATTCATCAATATATATAATCCACAAGTTCAGAACACCTTGAGAGGGAAGCATATTCAAGTAAAGGACATTCAACACTACCATTCTCTGTGCAAGCAAAATTGCGGAATTGTATTTGGCTTATTTGGCAGAAATAATCAAGCTCAGTTGCAGTTTCTGTATTCTACAGGGAGAATCACTCACCAGAATGCCAGGAAAATAATGAATAAAGTTGTTGAAATGCTTCATGATATAACTAACAATGTTCATAGTAAGCTTTAAGTCTAAAGGTGGTGTCACACACACATATTTTCCCGAAATTTGCATTGTAGTATGTTGGGTCTATTTCGCATTGGAATCAGAAACTAGAACGAAGGTAGATTATGTTAGGTAGTTTATTCTTACAAAACGTTTATTTTGAAACTGCCAATCTACAAATCCCCATAGAAATTGACGGAAAAATCCCTTGTGTGACGCTTCCTTAAGGAAGTGATAAGGTGGCCATTGTGAACAAATCAAAGGTGCCATTTGTGGATGAACCAGGTGAGGGTGATCATCAAAACTGTTTATAAGTACCGTTTCGTTACATGAAATGTTCCTTTTTACAGTTGGTTTAATTAGTGTTACATTTTGGTTGACATTTGGTTGAATTTGGTTGATGTTGAGGGTTAGTTGATGATTGGTTGATGTTGAGGGTTAGCTAATGTTGGTTGATGTTTAGTTGATGCTTCGTTGGTTTGATATTTGGTTCATTTTAAGGGTTGGTTGATGTTTGGTTGACTTTAGTTTAATTTTGTTGATGTCTAGTTGTTTGATATTTGATTGATGTTGAAGGTTGCTTGGTGTTTGGTTGAATTTGGTTGGTGTTTGGTTGAATTTAGTTGATTTGGGTTAACTTAGTTGATGTTTGGCTTTTTGATGTTTGGTTGATGTTGAGGGTTGGTTGATGTTACGCTCCTCTGCACTCGGGGCTCCTATCCTGGGGTAACGGGCATAGGTTAATATAATCATCTAATGATAGCCATAATAAAGGAAGAAACGAGTCCTCAGATACTGAATGGGTTAAATCTAAACAGTGTACAGTCAAGAACATTAATGGCGACATATCTATTTGAATCAGTATCGAACGCCAACGAGACAATACCGGTACCATACATTAGTATAGCCCAGATGCAGGTCAGGTCAGGAGAAGGCATTGAGGGATAAATCATTTCAACACCACCTAATTTTTTTGTTTTTTCTATGTGAATGAGGAAGACAGAAGACAAAACTACCTGTGACGAGTGCCAAAATGTCTGAACACACGGAGTTTGAAACAATTTAAGTCATAGGATGAAGGAAAGATGGATTCAGACTGTTTAAAATAACCCTCTGGCTTCCATATACCGTTCCTAATCTAAATAAAATCGTCTAATGATAGCCAGATTAAACTGCCAAAACGCCTCATATTCTTCAAAGGGGTTAAAATGATGGCCCAAAAATAACAATGTAGTTTTTTGAAGAATGCTTTCCCATTGTTAAATTAAAGGTAAAATATCATAATAGAACATCCTGGCTCACCTAAGAGATGAGAAAATCCATTAAAATGTAAAACAAAGGATCTGTCATCATTAAAGAAACCAACAATATATGATAACAATGCATATGTAAAATATAACAACTTGTTTGCAGAAACTCTAAGTAATAATCAACATTATTAATTTCACTCCCAACACCAAACACTCCTCGATGAAATTAATGAAAGCATGTTATATTCCTGATATTCGAACCTGGGTTACCACATACTGATTCTAAACACTCTAACACAGAAAAAGAATGGTACAATAGGCCTACATTATTTAAGACAAATATTGGTAATGCTAAAAGGTTATGCTAGATAATGCAATAAGGTATTTAATTGATGGTAATATTATACAAAATGATAAAGATAATGAGGATGGTTTCAAGAAATATGTTGTTATTATTGATTCTAACCTGTGTGAGTAATACCTTTATGAAATATATAACTTCTTTATCTTATTCCCAATTCTTATTTCTTCAAAGCCCACTAAATGTAATTAAGTTAAGAATATTATCATGTAATTATAGATATATAAGTCCAGGATGAGATGGAATTAATGTTTTCATTATTGTAGAACCATATTCAGTTTTTGTTGAGGCCCTTGTACTCATAATATATATGTCATTAACGGAAGGTATATTTTATGATTAACTATAAACTGCAACGGTTACACCTCTCAATAAAGGAAATGGCGTTATGATGTTCATCAATTATTGTATTTTCAAAGTTATTGGAACGCGTTATTATATTACTAGCTTATATAAATTATTACTATAAATGTGGGCCCCGAAAGGGGTTGAAATAGGGGAGCTATCCCCCTGCCGAAGGCGGCTTTCTAGGGCCTTTCCTAGCTGATGCTGAGAGGATTGGGTTCTAGTCATGTGGTGATGGGCTGGTCTATCAGAGTGAGAACTGAGCGATCTCTGCCATACCCATAGCTTACTCTGACTGTTCCTTTAACTTCTATATTTTCTAGATTTCAAGTGACGGCGTCTTTTCCGTGGATTGACCTGGGAGGTCAATCCACGGAAAAGACGCCGTCACTTGAAATCTAGAAAATATAGAAGTTAAAGGAACAGTAATCTACCAAGATTGGAAGCAAAGCGTCACATTTTTCCCTTGCCCTCTCAACTTTCTCTTCATAATTGCTGAGGGGCACAGGGCCCTGGGTGGGGCTTCGGTTTCCCGGGCGTTTCCGCACCCTCCTCAGCTCCCCGCCATGGAGTGGCTCCGGTCACCCAGGCTTTATTGTGGTCGGCAGGGAGGGTTCTGTGGGTGCGCTCGGTTATGGCCTTGGAATTGCTCGGGGCCTTGGGGCTGTTCGGCCAGGCAGCTTGGGGAACAACAACAACAACAACAACTAGCTTATATATAAACAGTATATATACAGTATAAGAAGACATTATTCTGTATATATCAGTCAGTACAGCGTAGAACCACAAAGTAAATACCATCACTAAGAAAGATATCATATCATGAAATAACAAGAAAATTAAATGTGTTCTCACATAGAAAAAGACGATTGAGAAGTCAACTAATCGAGTGGTTCAAAATATTAAATGGGTTTGAAAAATTTATCCTGAATAACTGTTCACAATCAATAACAGTTCATCAACTCGAGGAACGGAATTAAATTAAAAACGAGGAGGGTCAAAACTCGATGTCACAAAGCATTTTTTGACCTACAGTGTAGTTAAGGAGCGAACAAATTGCCAGGGAAATTGGTGCAATTTAATACAATCGACGCATTCAAAAGGAATCTTGACATTCATATTGAGGAGGTTGGGGTAAGATAATTAAATACAAAAAAGAAAAAAAATCTATCTCTATATATATATATATATATATATATATATATATATATTATATATATATACTGTATATATATATATGTATATATATATATATATATATATATATATATATATATATATGTATATATATTTTGTTTTCTTTAATGCATACAAGGTTAAAGGAAATAGCAGTATCAGCATTCAATATTTTAATATTGTGCGTTTCAATATTTCTTATTAATTTCCGTTGGGGTTCTGTCAGCAGGTGGAGGAGGTTAGCAAAGTGCATGTTGATTCGACGTGTCGCTAGGCATCTAACATCTTCAAGAGAATGATTAAAATGAAAACAATTACGGGTATATATACAAAAAGAGTGGCTCGGGAGGAGATGAGGGGGCGGGGCTACTGTCTCCTATTGGTTGCGTGTAGCTTACTAGCGAGTCGCTCACTGCTTCTCATCGGTGGTTGGCTGAGGGTGGGCGAAGTCATCGGTAATTGGCTGTTAGACGTCCTGCGCGTGGAGGCTTGCGTATCACGGTGCGTAGAGGCAGGAATAGTAGGAGGAAGGTGGGAGGCGGGCGAGGTCATCGCTGGTTGGCTGCTGGATGTCCTGAGGGTAGAAGCTTGAGCAGTGGGATGCGTAGCAGCAGGAGGTGATGAAGAGGGGCGAGGGGCGGGGGCCGTGGTGGGGTAGTGTCGTTTAGCAGATGGTAATATTTGTAAGTCAAGTGTTTGGTTGTTTATGCTTGGATTGAAGGCTTGAATGTAGAGGGCTTCAAGAATAGGTAGTCTTCTGGAATAATTTTCTTTGTCGATTATGGAGGTGTTTTTATTTAAATCATCACGGGTGGTTCAGGGAAAGATAATGGTCTTTAATGGCTCCTGCCTGCAGGTGAAGAGTTAATCGACGGGATAGACGAGTCTGAGTCATACCAATATAGGAATGAGGCCCACAGTACTCATTTTTTTTTTTTTTTTTTAAATATGCCCACCCTCAGCCAACCACCGATCAGAAGCAGTGAGCGACTCGCTAGTAAGCTACCCGCAACCAATAGGAGACAGTAGCCCCGCCCCCTCATCGCCCCCCGAGCCACTCTTTTTGTATATATACCCGTAATTTTGTACATTTTAATCATTCTCTTGAAGATGCTAGATGCCTAGCGAAACGTCGAATCAACATGCACTTTGCTAACCTCCTCCACCTGCTGACAGAACCCCAACGGAAATTAATCAGAAATATTGAAACGCACAATAATAAAATATTGAATGCTGATACTGCTATTTCCTTTAACCCTCCTGGCCCGGGCTGTATCTCCAAAGGACAGGGTGGGCTACCCGGGCGATCTGGCCGAAAAACGTCTAGGCCTAGGCTACCGTATTTTAGTTAATTTTAACTGCTAGAAATGTCCCACTCATCTATAAATGTAGTGCGGTTTCCAATCTGTAGACTGGCATTGAGTAGAGCTCTCTAAGTCAACTGGTTCAGTTGTGATTAAGATTTCAGTGGAGAGCATTTTCAGGCGATGTTAGCAATACGACGATCTTTTCACTACTGAAACAACGACATACAGACATACAATAACAAACGAGTCTTCTCCTTCTTGTTTTCGGAGGTGCGGTGATGCAACGATCGGCTTTGTTTACATGCGTCGGACGCACGGCGTTCAGACCAAGCTGAATAGGCTTTCAAGCTTAAAAGTCCTGAAAGGACACCTGGGCACCTGCCCTTATTTCATGGTGTCATTTTAAAATGACAACCGGGCAGGAAGGGTTAAAACCTTGTATGCATTAAAGAATATATATATATATATATATATATATATATTCTCTTTTAAACAGACGAGGTTAAAGGCAATAGCAGTTTCAGCATTCAGGATTTTATTGTTATAGCTTTCAATAGTTCTAACAATTTTCCTCTGGGGTTCAGAGATGAGGTACAACAGGTTAGCAAAATTCATGGTGGATCCAACGTTTCACAAGTAAACATCTTGCATCTTCAGGGAAAGGAGAGGTAATGATTAGAATAGGGACAAGGCATCATATTTATACAAAATTCGATGATCAAGAATAGGGAGGTGGGCGGAGCTACTGGGTGTGTGGTGGCTGTTCATTGGTGGAAGGCAGTCTATTCGCGAGACGGGCACTAAATCTTATCGGTGGTTGGTTGTTGGCTGTGGGTGGCTGTGATTGGTTGGTGTTGTCAGTTGTGTGCAGAGCGCGGAAGCGTACGGGAGGGGGGCACAGGACGAGAGGAAGGGGGGCAGTATGCCTGTAGCGCTTGCCTGAAGGAAGAATTTGAAGGTCTTGTGTTTGGTTGTTGATGCTGGGGTTGAGTGTTTGGATGTATAGAGCTTCTAAAATAGCTAGTCTTCTGGGGTCTGATTCTTTGTCGAGTATGGTTGTTTGTTTGTCTAGGTCGGCGCGAGTTAGGGCAAGATGGTGGGGGGCTTGATAGTGACCTTTTACAGCGCCAGATTGAAGGTGGAGGGTTAGTCGACGGGAAAGGCGAGTCTGTGTCATTCCAACATAGGATAGGGGTCCACAGTCCCCAGAGGTGCAAATATGCTGGTCGAGGAAACCACCGATGGACATCTACCCTTCCTCGACCTCCTTGTCTCCCTCCACGACCACGGCTTCAAAACTACAGTGTACACCAAACCTACTAACAATGGCCAATGTCTTAATGGGGAAAGTGAATGCCCTAAACGATACCATCAGTCCACCATCGCCTCCTATGTCAGGAGAGCCCTCACCCATTGCACCACCTGGAATGACACACACAATGAACTGGAAAGGCTCACCCAGGTCCTAGTCAACAATGGGTATTCCAACACTGACGTCACCAATGCCATCAACCACCACCTAGAAAAATGGTACAAACAAGACCCCCCTAGCACCAATCCGGCCAATAACATTACATTTTTCTACAGAAACTACACGTCTTCCGACCACACAACAGACGAATCCATTATGAAAGAAATAATTCACAAAAACGTCCTCCTCACCAACCCTGACAATAAAATAAAACTAATTATTTACTACAAATCTCTTAAGACCTACAACCTTGTCCTCCGTAACCGCCCCATTTCCACCAACCAACCGAAAGACGATCATGTGATATACCAGCATATTTGCACCTCTGGGGACTGTGGACCCCTATCCTATGTTGGAATGACACAGACTCGCCTTTCCCGTCGACTAACCCTCCACCTTCAATCTGGCGCTATAAAAGATCACTATCAAGCCCCCCACCATCTTGCCCTAACTCGCGCCGACCTAGACAAACAAACCACCATACTCGACAAAGAATCAGACCCCAGAAGACTAGCTATTTTAGAAGCTCTATACATCCAAACACTCAACCCCAGCATCAACAACCAAACACAAGACCTTCAAATTCTTCCTTCAGGCAAGCGCTACAGGCATACTGCCCCCCTTCCTCTCGTCCTGTGCCCCCCTCCCGTACGCTTCCGCGCTCAGCACACAACTGACAACACCAACCAATCACAGCCACCCACAGCCAACAACCAACCACCGATAAGATTTAGTGCCCGTCTCGCGAATAGACTGCCTTCCACCAATGAACAGCCACCACACACCCAGTAGCTCCGCCCACCTCCCTATTCTTGATCCTCGAATTTTGTATAAATATGATGCCTTGTCCATATTCTAATCATTACCTCTCCTTTCCCTGAAGATGCAAGATGTTTACTTGTGAAACATTGGATCCACCATGAATTTTGCTAACCTGTTGTACCTCATCTCTGAACCCCAGAGGAAAAATTGTTAGAACTATTGAAAGCTATAACAATAAAATCCTGAATGCTGAAACTGCTATTGCCTTTAACCTCGTCTGTTTAAAAGAGAATCTATTACCTGGCTATACTAACATATATATATATATATATATATATATATATATATATATATATATATATTATCAGTAGAAATTATTATTTTCCAAATTCTATCTCTACTATACAATTCTCGGTAGAAATGTTCTTATTTTACTAGGGGTCTTTTTTCCCAATTATATTACATGCCGACCCTTGGTTGGAGGGATGGGTTGGGTGGGGATAGAGCCTTCTGCTTTGCTATCCTTATCTTCCACTTAGTAGCATTTTTGGTTTCAGAATTAAGTCTGGACTGCCAAATAGGGACCGCAAGGTCTGTAGAGGCTGTGTAGTTATGTAACTATATGTAACACTATGTAAATCTTACTCATTCCTTACAATCTACATCCTGCAATGTTGCATCTCTCTTACTCTTCTACCGCAATTACAATAATTGATGTTCTTCAGAACTTTCTCAGTGTATACCTTCTTTCTTAGAGAGTTGGGGCTTCCGCCTTCACTGCCGCCCCTATTCTGTCCAACTCTCTAACCCAAGAGTGAACCGGTTTTCCCCGTCATTGTTCCAACCAACAAATAAACCTTGAAACTCCTCTCCCTCAATCTGTCTTACTCTTGTCCTATGACTTAAACTGCTTCAAGTGCCGTGTAACAAGACATTTTGACTTCAACGTTCCTTGAATTTGACTCTCTGTCACACTTTCAACTTTGGGGGAGATACTTGTTACAGACAGTTTTGCGTTGTGTCTCCTTCATTCACATTGAAAATAACAAAATACAAATATCATTGATATTGTGCATATTTTTCAAGATTTATTCCCTATTATCTTTTTTGTAGATTAGGCCTACACAAACATATTTCTATTTGGCAAAAACGTGAATACTTTAACAAACACCATGAATGTTTAAATAATTAAACAAATTATCATTAAATGCTGATGAAAGTCCTTCTATGGTATTCACTACTAAGGGGAAACGGGTAACAACAAAATAAACCCGAAATCAAGCCAAACCTGTATTTCAACTCGCCAAAAACTCTTTTATCAATTCTAGCTTATCACAAGCGTTCTGGCATCTAGCCAAAATCCTCTCCAACAATTTTACTTCCTCATCTTTACCTCATCTTTTCAACTCAGACGACACCACTGTCACTTCCTCTGACAAATCACAACTCTTCGCTCAAACTTTCGCTATTTCACTTCCATGTGGCAAATCATGTCTTTTGTCAATCGGGTTGTACAATTATGTAATAGACTTCCTAACAAAGTCATCCATGGCTGCTTTAACATTAAACAATCGACTATACATATATTTTTTATTATTTCAAAAATGAATTGTGTTCACAAACAAATAGCAGCATACACGTTTTATATTATACGCAACCTCGGAAGGATCAATCAAATTATCGGATGTCACTTGTTCTCCTCTGTGCTCTCTCTCTCTCTTTCACACGATATATAAGGCGTACATGATATGAAATGTATTGACAATGAAATATAATATTACATCTCACGATTGTACTATTTACTATGCAATAATTTATTTACATCTCTCATATCATTATAAGGTGTTAGTTACAGTGTCTCTATACTTATGTGGGGGACTGTACACCTTGGAGATCGTTAACCCTATGAATTCATGACTCAAACTCCTTTCCCACCAATATAAGCTGACCTCAACACTCCTGATTTCCTCACCACTCTCTGAACATGTGATAGGAGTGGTCTTGGTAATTGTTCATGATTCTAAGGTGTGGCAGACAAGGGGGAGGTGAGAGGTATTGAAGAAAGAATTGAGTTAGTAAGAAACAGGACTCAGACACAACAGGAGGTCTAACAGATAGACTCGAACCTTGGGCCCGACAACATAGCCCTCTGAGATTCCCTCTCAATTAGGGTATTCTCTATTAGCACACCGGTATACATCATTCAGTTGTTACTTAATAGTTAAAGTGGTTTACATATACCAAACAGATCCTTTCCTTTTACCTATAAATATTAATATTATGTTTATAAGGTTTAAAGACGTAAGGGTGGCAGCACTACTTTAAGTAAATAAAGATAGTAATATTATCTATCAGACAAAAAGAGTTAATAGTTAACCCTTATAATAGCTTTTTTTTTTTTTTTTTTTTTTTTTTTTTAAAAGACCTCCGTCTACGTATTGTGAAAAACCTGTTATCCTCCGGCAAATTGTGGGGTTGAGTGAGTGAAGGGGGGGACAGTGAATGAAGGAGGATGCATGTTTTTCATAATACGTGTTGCTAGCCCCAAACGCGCGAGCAACTGTGGCTTTCAACCATCCGACACATCCCCTTTTATTAATGTGCATCACACATGTTACATACAAATAAAGTTTATGTTTTGTTTTACCCTACTGTGGAAAGACTACGGATACACCACTCCTGCCGGGGCCTCACACAGTGGCATGACCCAGTCCTGTCGAACTGAGCTCATGACGCTGGTGGCATTGCCCCGGAGGATAGCCATCCCTAGTCTTTGCTTGAGCCAGAGGGTTTCCCGGGGTTCTCCTGAAACTTCTCTGATATTACGGCCTATTTCATTCACCATCTTAAGGGTGGTAGGACCGAAGACTCCTGAAGTTTCGAATGCCAGGGGCTCGAACTGATGAATTCTGGCGATGGCTTGATATTTTTCTCGCTTTTTATTTTCTGCTATCCGGGCGGCTTCACCTGCTTCGTCGGCGTTTCTGGCGGCGTTGGTTGTGGAGAAAGTGTCAACACATGTGGCATCCCACACGAGGCACCGGCCATTCTTGTAAGGGAAAGTGGTCATCCCATCTGGCCGTTTGCCGTCTTCTCTGTGAAGTCCATGTGGTTCGAGGATTGATGCACGGTTAGCACTCTGCAGGGCCCGTTTTATGACATCATTTAGTGCAGAGTGTCTTGGCAGGCGGCCTGCGTTGTAATTACATGACAAGGCATGGTGACCTTGAGCATCCATCCTCCCATCACAATTGCAAGTGTGTGGGTGACAAACTGCCGCACCCACTCTGAGCGCGATGGCGACCCGGAGCGCTTCAGCATTCAAGTGAGTTCCAAGAGGTGGGATGGGGATGGCGTGTAACCACAAGCCACTCTCCGAACGGGCGGCTGCCTGGAGGCGTGCTTTTGCAACCTGGTCTGCATTGGTTAGGAGATTTTCTTGAGTTTTCTTCGCCGAGATGGTATCCCACGCTTTCTGCTTGCTCCTGGAGGTACCCTGAGGCTCCTCCTCTACTCCTGTACTTCCCTTCCAGGTGTTAATCGCTGCTGTTACGTCCCCATTAAGTGTAATTCCGGGTTGAGAATAAAGGATGGACAATACGAGGTCGTTGGTTGCGATGAGGGAAGAGATAAAGGCTGGGGAGGCAATATCCGAGGCTCTCCGTATGCCCAAGCCCCCGAGGCGGACAGGAAGGGTGGCTTGTGTCCAGGCCCGTTCTTTAAATTCCACGTTGGTGATGCTGGTCACTGCTTCTCGGATTATGCTGTCTAATTCTTGGAGGCCGCCATTGTTCGTGTAAGTCATCGATGTGCGCAGGAGGTATTGGAGTTTTGGGATGGAGAAACAGTTCTTGAGCAGGGCCAGAGCTGAGTGGGCATCGATGTGTATCAGGCGACTCACGAGACGTTGAAGCTCCTCCTTTTTAACTTGAAGTGCTGGTGGGATTGCTGCCAGAGTTAGTGGGGAACCTAATAGGGTTTGCTGGTGCTCCTGAAGGATCTTTACATCTGGCAATATGTTTCGAAACAGGGCCTGAGTCTCTTCTCCTTGTTCACGTGTGTGGTTGAGGAGGACAAGTTCACATTTGGTGTCATTTATCACTAGCCCGGCCTGGCCGAGGTCAGTTATGATGTTATTTAGGTCGGTTAGAACGTTCTCTACTGACCCACCCAAGGTTGCATCGTCCAGGTACCATACATTCAGCTCTGACCTTACTTTGTTAGCTGCTGCATCCACCCCTATTGAGAAAAGAGCAGGACCACCTGGATCTCCCTGCTGTAACCCGGTCTCTGATGGGATTACCGTCTCGCCAAAAATCAGGATTGAAGGTTTGGAATAAGCCTGCCAAAGTAGGGGGTACAGAGTGGGGATGTGTTCTTGAGCTGCACGGAGGAAGACATCCCTGCGAATGCTGTTGAATGCGTTCCGCATGTCAATCTTTAGAAGCACTCGTTTTTCTTGGGCTTGGCTGAGGTAGGTGCGGGTTGCGTGTACAGCAGCTTCACACCCCCCTGGAGTTCCGAAACCTAGTTGAACTGGTCTTAAGTGTTGACCTAGGCCATTCGAGAGTGGTTTCAAACCCACCATTATGGCAAGGCGGCGGAAGGTGTTCCCTACTGCTATTGGGCGCACACCGCCATCTTTTTTGGCCAGTGCACAGAGTGATGCCCCCCCAAAAATGGGTGTGGCACAGTCGGGTACTTCCCCTCTTAAAACCATGTTGATGAATTTGGTGAGGGTTTCCAAGAGTGCCTCCCCAGCAGCTCCTGATCCCTGACCCAAGAGGCCTTTGAGGTGGGCGGGTCGGATACCATCTGGGCCCGCGGCTGAGCCTGCTGGGAATGAAGTCACTGCGGCGACCACCTGCTCCTTCGTGACAACTAAAGGTTGGCGCATCTGGTCATTTGGGGCAGGGGGAGGTTTAGGTCCCTAGGTGTAGGTGGGTGCTTTTCTTGTAGGGCTTCAACAACTTCGGTGCCTTGACCAGCAAAACCTTCTGAAGAGGACAACAGTCTGACGGCCCCTTTGATGTCACTATCCGCCAGCTTCGCCGCGACCCTCTTACGTAGCTGTTCAGCCTCTTCCTCTTCCTTGTCCTGGTGCTTCTGGGCCCTGTTTGGTTGCTGTTCGGGGGGTTCCACCAGTTTGTTTCCATCCATATACTGTGCTACTTGACGCTTCACTCTGGTGGCTAGTGAAACCTGAAGATGGTCTTGTATGGTTCTGGGTGGTTTTCGGAGGGCCCCATAGGAGAAACCCAGGAGCCGTGCCCATGCGAGGGGTGTCTTGAGCTGTAGGGCCTGCTTTATGATGGTTGTAAGGGCCTCCGCCACTTGGATTCTGGCTCCTTTAGGTACCCGGGCAAGGACCTGGATCCGCGCTTTCCATTTGGTCACCAGTTGGGTCAAGTCGGCGACCGGTGTTGCCGGTGTTGCCCCGGTTGGCTCTGCAGTGGGCCCTGGGCATGCGAGACATTTCCAGTTTGGTTGTTCTCCTGATGTTTTCTTTGTCAGCTTAGCACAAGATAAATTAATAGATCTAAGACAGCCGGAACATTTTCGCGAATTCTTTCTTGCATTGGTTGTTCCGCACTTAAGACACTTAGTATCTGCTAGGCCATAGTCTTCCAAGATTATCCGTTCCTCTGCCTGTACCAAGCCGTCCTCCTGATCTTCCCGTGGTGCTTCCATCTCTACCATGTCTCCCTTGTTTCAGAAACCCCGGGAAATCTCTCCTGGCACATATCTAGATTATTGCTGTTGTTATTAATGTATAATTGGCTGGATGCATAACAATTCACTTATCATAGTCAACCTCTATATCATAGTCAACCTTTCTGATGGGCAATTGGCCTGCTTCTCCTAAAGCTAAGTGGTTAAATGTATAAATCCTCGGCATTGGGCACCGGTACAACTAAAAGATCTAACTGAATGAAAGGAAGCACGCCAATTATATCCTATGATTACTTACACTGGCGACGCCACCCTGATGTTGAGTATTAATAAATGCTTAGGATATTAATAATGCTGTCAACATCAAGATAGGGAGAGAGCCAGAGAGTGAGCGAGAGCCAGGATCTGAGTGGGTAACCGAATCTAGGGCAGCAGTTATGGAAAAATTATTAAATTGTACAAAATGTTAAGAGAGAGAGAGAGAGAGAGAGAGCAGGGGCGGGGCGAGGGAGAGAAAGAAAGCGAGCTGGAGAGGGGGCTGGCCTGGTTGGGTATGAAAGATGTTAGAGGAAAACAAATAACTAAAATGATAAAAAGCGATCTGAAGTTATAGATAACCAAAAAAATAATAGCAATGAGGCGGTTAAGTGCGGTGATTGAAAGTGGATGGAAAGATGTTAAGGATAAAAAGGAGAGAGAGAGAGAGAGAGAGAAAGAGAGAGAGAGGACGATTGGCCTGGGGGCGAGTTTATTGAGCAGCGCCCCTCCTGTGAGGGGACAACCACTAGTAAGGCGATACATACTGCTCAAAGAGCCATTATTCCACTGAAACAACAGCATCGTCGTCTGGTTACATTCATATTTGTGTTTATAAGTCAGGTTGGCATTTTTCAGATGCGTTATTATAGATTCCTCATTTAATTGTCACATGGTCTGTATATATTTCATTAAAAAAAAAAAAAAAAAAAAAAAAAAAGGAGAGAGAGAGAGAGAGAGAGAGAGAGAGAGAGAGAGAGAGAGAGAGAGAGAGAGAGAGATAAATGAAAATGGACCTTGTAGCAAGTATTTCCTAAATGGTTAGAGAGAGATAAATGAAAATGGACCTAATAGCAAATACTTCATAAAGGTTAGAATTGTTTGAGAAGTTGAAGGACCGAGGGTCAGGTCCTTGGGGTAGATGGAAGATGAGGCCTATGGTGGGGAACCATAAGGGTGAAACTGCCTGCCCTATAAACGGTCACCTCACTCACCTTGTGGTCACTGCTGGGGGTTTATGGTGCCTGGGCAGGGCTGGGCTAGTGCCTGACGGCTCCTTGTCCCCTCACTGATACTGGTAATAACACTCTCAAGATTAAACTAAATATGCTTTGTGGGCGATGTTTAAACAAGAAACCACGTTCTGTTTACTATGTGCCGAAACACCGTATCATCGCCGATCTTCTGATACGTATATGGGTCACTCAGCCCCACGATACCCCTCCGAAAATCCCCTCTTTTGAGGAGCTCAACCGACCCGTGTGCTCTCACTGTGCTCTCACTCACTGCTACTTAGGATCGTACCTCCAAACGTCCTAATACTCCTTATTTGGAGGTAACCCCATACTTACAGTGACTGTCAAAGTCATTTGTAACAATAATATCATGTCATCTATACAGATTTCAACAGATATAATCAATATTAATGGGATTGCAAGTAATATTTTCATATTATTAAAATGACATCGTATATTTTGTCATATTACAAGAAACCCTGGGAATGTATATAACTTAGTGTTATGTGCTATATACTGTACTATACATAGCAAGTATATACTAAGTCACGCAACATTGATTTACCTGTAATGGGTGTGTGATTTAAGTTTTAACTTTATTATAACATAAGTGTCTGGTGAAGTTTTGTGTCTATTATTACATAAAATATATAGTCTAGCTACATTCATATTGTCACCAATCACAACATTTGTGTTTTTTCTTCCTCGTTCATGGTATATTTATATTTTATTATCCTCTATTGTATTCATCCTCTTCTATTGTTTTCACTTTTATTGTATTCCTACTCTTCTAGAGTCTTCTATTGAATTTTCTTCTATTGTTTTCCTCTGTTTTCTTGTATTCCTCATTTTCTGTTGTATTATCTTATATTGTATACCCTTTATTGTATTATATTATGTTGTATTCCTCCTCTTCTATTGTATTATCTTCTATTGTATTCCTCCTCTTCTATTGTATCCTTTTATATTGTATTCCTCTCTTCTATTGTATTCCTCCTCTTCCTTCTTGTATCCTCGTCACTGGCCACTTTCACTCTGTCCCACTCTTTCCCTCGTCCTCAGGTATATTGGTGTTCCTCCCCTCTCAGTTTTATTATGAGTTTTGTGATATTTTCTTTCCATACTCTGCGTGTGTGTAGGAAAGGAGTGAAAATTGGGCAAGTGAACATAGATTGCTAGACAGAAAGATAAATTTTGTTGTGTTTTAATCTTTAGCTGACAACACTAAGGGTTTTTACACTGTGACATTTTTAACACTGTAAGAAGAGAGAGAGAGAGAGAGAGGGGGTGGGGGGTGGGGGGTGACTGGTCGACAGTATTATGAAATAGTTTTACTCAGCAATTGATCTACACATTATTTTAAATATATAGCGAGATCAAACGTTTGGTATTTCATATTGAATTTTACTAACCTTTCAAAACAAGAGAAAATAGAACCACCACTACTTTTGTTATAGGCAAAGTAGAGGACCCTCCCATTGATCCCGTGACCATTGTTTCCTGAGCAAGGTTTGAAGGTGGTTTTTAGATGATTGGGGGATACTAAAGAAAATAAGCCCCCTTGCACCTCCCAAAAGTGTGGGCAAACTCCACCAGAGGGCGAAATCCAAGATAGCCGCCACGAAAGTGATATTTCGCATAGTTTCTGCTACATAATAGCTATTAGTGTGATCTTGGTGTCTAAATGTAGGTATTTTGGCTCAAGGAATTCATTTAAGACAACAAATTATGGATTTAACCAATAATTTTCATGATAGGAGAATTTTTGTGGACAATATAACCAAATTTCAAGATGGCGGCCACGGAAATAAAGATTTGTCATATCTTCACTTACAGAATACCTATTAATGTGATCTTGGTGTCAAAATGTACATATTTGGGGTCAAGGAATTCATTTAAGACAACAAATTAAGGATTTTAGCAATCATTTTCATGATAGGAGATTTATTTTCTTATTTTGCTAGCATATTAATAGAATGTTCTTTGTTGCAGGTTGATGCAGGTAGGATGCTGAGCCATCATGTCCTTACCGGGAAAAAGTCAGAAGCGGCGAAGTGAGGACTCAATCGGTCATCCATGTATCTTCTGTCAATCCGACTGTGATGAAGATCGGAGCAACACAACCATTGAAGATTGGAATAATATAGAAGAGCATGCTATACAGTGGATTGGCTTAGACACGTTTGATTCCGTTCATCACAATGTCATTTGGGAGAATGGACCCAACGGAGTGTGCTTTCATCGAGAATGCAAATTAGCATTATTCAGCACCAGGCGTTTACAGCAAGCACAAAATAGGAAGAAAACACGAGAAAATTAAGAATCAACCCAGATGCACATGGAACCAACGACAAGTCAGGATACAACTAAGGCTGGAACGAGACAAACACGTTCAAACATAGGCGTGGTACATGACAAGAACCTCTGCATTTGGTCCATGAAACCAGAAGACAAAAAGCATCGAGGGAGAGACGAGTGGCATATCATGCACCAGATGGATGCTTGGTATGCATTCAAGAATCACACCATGTACTTAGATGATCTCACTATGAAAGAACGGCTACTAACCCTCATCAAGTCGACTCCAGACCCATTTGCAGTTGAAATCCGTTATCACCGATCATGTTGGTTGAAGTACGTAACCAGTATTTCAACAACAGGACAAGATGATCAAACTCTCCATATGAATCATGTACAACTATCAGAAGCCAGAGAAATATTCTTCAAACATGTCAGAGATACAGTTCTGGAACAGCACGAGCTTCGTACACTACAAAGCCTTCTCAAGGACTACATTTCAGTACTCCGAAACTTCGGGTTGCATGTAGGAGTGATCAAATCCAGTACTATAAAAGCAATGCTGCAAGATGAATTTCATGACCGCTTAGGATTTCATGACAGATTTCAAAAGAACCAGAGTACCTTGGTGTATGATGCCTTTTTTGGAGGGAGTTATGTTGAAGCTGCTATCAATTGCTGGGGAGTGACTACTGAAGAGCTCATTTCCACAGTAGCACAACGTCTCAGTGCACATGTATCTGATGCAAATGTTATGCCATGGCCACCACATGTTGAGGAATTGGTTGAGGAGGAATCTTTGGATCAGTTGCTGAAGAAATATGTGACCTTGCTAAAAAAAAAGAAGTCTGGCGATGATTCTAATGAAGCCGATGTTTCAGCGTTGACGTCTCTGTTGTATTCATTCATGTCTGGAAAAAGGACGTCTTTCAAGACAAGGCTATCAGTGACACTGCATGGGATAACAAGAAGTCGAGAGATTATTGATCTGATGCACACATTTTCTCTGGGAATTAGCTACAAAGATGTTCTCCATCTCTATGATGCATGGGCAAAATTTGATATAGAAACAAACAGAACCTGTCCAGAAGAACTAGCCATAGGCATGCCTGGTACAGCAGTAATGGACAATGATGACTTCAGAGATGACACACTCACTGGAGCAAACACGTCACACAGAACAAATGTTATGTTTGTCCAACCACAGGATTTTACTAATGATATGGTTGATTCTCGTCCACCACTGAGCATTCCATCAACCAAATCTATGAGTGACCTATGTGCTGCTGAACACACTGTACGTCCATACAAAACTGATCAATGTAGTACACCGTGTATTAGGCCTGATGTCAGTATAGATGCACCTTGCAACACTGAGATCCATCGCAAGAGAAATGTTATACATGTCCTGACACGTCTCGATGAAGATATGAAGCAGAGGCCAACTACTGAACAAACTGTAGGTGCATTTGCGGGATTCCAAGCAACAGTACAACCTTCACTAGTGAAGAGCAATCCATACTACTTTCTGACATTTCTAAACCCACCAAACAAATCTGTGGTGCATGAAGTGATGGCAAGGATGGTAGAGGCTGCCACATCCAAGAATATGCCATTCATCCAGCTTGTAGGAGATCAACCTGTCTACGCACTGATCGTTCAGATAAGATATGAACATCCAGATGCATTCAACATCATCTTACCTTGTATGGGTCCTTTCCATATTCATTGTTCTTTCATCAGTGCCATCAACAAACGCTTCCATGGATCTGAATTGTCCAACATCCTAGTCACGTCAGGTGTGATCGCAGATGATTCTGTCGACCAGGCTTTACGAGGAAAACACTACAAAAGAGGCATACGATGTCTCCGTCTGTCGTATGAAACATTCCTCAGAAGACTCACACAGCATAGTCTGAACCATGGTGCATCCATACCAGAAGATGTCACACAACGACTACAGATTCTACAGGACCAATCATCAACACCACAGGAATGTCAAGAAAGCTACTGCCAACTCGAAGCCCACCCAAGCATCCTCAATGTCTTATCCAAAGAATTTGAAAGAATAAATATTTCAGGCACCCCAATGGCAAAGTACTGGATGTCATTTCTAGAAATGGTCGAGATCCTGATGATGAACCTGCATGCACTGAGAACACAGAACTGGAAGGAGTTCACAGGATCCCTGCGCCTGATGTTGCCATGGATGCAAATCTATGACAATGACAAATATGGGAGATGGATGGTAGAGTATTGGCTGGAGGTGAGCAATCTTCCAGAAGAAAGAGCAGTGTACATGAGAGAGGGGTTGTTTGCCCAGTCAATCACCGGCAACCCATACTCATGTTTACCGCTGGACCTATGGATCGAGATGACCATGAACAAAGGATCAAAGATGAAGGCTGGCTGGCTGAAAATCTTGAAAAATGAGAAAATGTTGCTCACTGAACCCAAGAATGTTAACTCTATCAACTTAGTCAGATCATCTCTTCACACAATGACGAAGAGTAACTCATCTAAACAGCAACACAGCGAGAACACCAAAACACGTCTGAAGTTGGATGAGCAGGCTGTGCAGAATATGGACAGCTGCATCACCGAGTTTGGGTGTGATCCATTCGACCCAGAGAATCCCAGTCTTCGAACGTTACAATCTGGAGTTTTGGCATCCACTGCTCTGGTAGAAGATTTTGAATCTGCTCATCAGGCTGGAGAAGATCTCTTCAAGGTGTTCTGTAACGACCGTATGCTCAGTAACAATGTACCATTCTATTCTACTGTGCACAGGAACTCCAGACATAACTTCAGCAACCCTCCACCTGTCCGAAGTAACAACATCAATGACAAGGTTACCAAATCAGAAGCAATGGAGAACAGGGCAATGGCATCTGTCATATCTCTGGCAGAAGAACACAAAGAGAAATTCAATCTCATCGACGTAATGAAATATCGTGTAACAGATGAATGTTTGCCCATATTCAACATCAATGGTACGATGAGGAAGACCCAGAAGTCAAAACTTGTGGACAAACTGAACATGAAGACCATAATCCATGTGGAGTATACTTCATTAGTCGACATGGGATTCATCTGGCGCCTGTCAACTCCATCAACCGAAGATCATGAACGAACAGATGGCACTTCATTTACATGGCGAGATTAGGCATCAAAGATGTTCTCTATCATTATGACCAGACACAAACAAGCCTCCGCAATTGTACTGATTAATGACCGATATGACTTGCCTTATACCATCAAGGACAGTGAAAGAAATCTTCGTTCCAGTAATCCACAAGGAGTTAAGAATGTATTCTTCCGACCGTCTGACAAATTCCCAGCTAGTAAATTGTTCCAGGAGTTTCTATGCAGTTCTGCCAACAAGCAACGCCTTCAAGTATTTCTTCAAGATGAGTTCCACCGGCTTTGTCAGGAATATCCTTCTGTTCAGTTTGTCTACTCGGTCGGTCCCAAGTGCTGGAGCTTATCTACAGGAGAAAGAATAAGAAATTTTGAATGTGAACACATTGAAGCAGACACAATCATCTTTTTCATATATTCTCGAATTCGGAGATCTGGCCAGCAGTCCGATGTCGTCATTGATGCTGAAGATACTGATTTCTTAGTGTTGTCTGCGTATGTTGCTCATTCAGTCGATGGAGTATTGGCTATCAAACGGAAGCATAATATAATAAATTGTAAGGAACTATGCTCCAAAGATGTTGCAGAGAATATAGTCCCGCTGCACATCCACAGTGGATCAGACACTACAACGGCTTTCTTCGGGCATGGTAAAGCAACAGTTTTTACCAAAGGTACCTCGAATGATCATTCACGTGCTCTATTACAGTCTGTTGGGAAATCTCTGCCAGTCTCACAGGATGTTTTGGATAACATGGAAATCTTCACCATTAGATACATCTACAATGACAAAGTAAGCAAGTCTCTGGGTGATGCGAGAGCTCGTAAGTGGAGTCAAATGAAGAGAAAGTCAACTCTGAGGCTGCCAGCACATAGGGATTCACACAACTTGAAAGTAATGATAGGGAACTATCAAACATATATGCTCCTACACTACAATCAAGTGGAACCTGCTCCATCTCCGCTCGGTCATGGATGGACCCTAGAAAATGGCAAATGTCTCCCCGTCCGACACACCAAGCCAGCCCTACCCAAAAGACTCAAAGAAGCCATGCAAAGTCAAAACTTATCATCAGGAGATTCTGATTCAGAGTGTAGTGACACAGATGAAGAAGACAATGGTATAGAGGATGACATGTAATAAGACACAGGAAATTAACTCTAGAACAAATATTGACACAATAGCGTGAATGATTTCAATTCTGTTTGGTAAAAAGTTAAAAGTTAGATGTACATAAAATCTGAATCTGAACATGTAGCTTGTGATTTTGTCTTAGTGAATTGGAAGAAATATTCCATGTTTGAAATAACCGAAAATAAATATGTCATATTTTCCGTAAAGATTTTTTGTATTCCAAAATCTCCTATCATGAAATGTTTTGGTTAAATAATTAATCTGCCATCTTAAATGGATTCCTTGACCCCAAATATGTACATTTTGACACCAAGATCACATTAATAGCTATTCTGTAAGTTAAGATATGACAAATCTTTATTTCCGTGGCCGCCATCTTGAATTTTGGTTATATTGTCCACAAAAAGTCTCCTATCATGAAAATTATTGGTTAAATCCATAATTTGTTGTCTTAAATGAATTTCTTGAGCCAAAATACCTACATTTAGACACCAAGATCACACTAATAGCTATTATGTAGCAGAAACTATGCGAAATATCACTCTCGTGGCGGCCATCTCGGATTTCGCCCTCTGGTGAAGTTTGCCCACACTTTTGGGAGGTGCACGGGGGCTTATTTTCTTTAGTATCCCCCAATCATCTAAAAACCACCTTCAAACCTTACTCAGGAAACAATGGTCACGGGGTCAATGGGAGAGCTCTACTATACAGTATGGCGATTGCTAAAAGTGTCGGGCGAGAAAACAATTGTGTGTTTCAGAGAGTATCACGATGTTGTTCTATTTTCAGCCTTAAGCTCATCTACGATTCCTTACTATTTCCTTACTATTTCCATTCACACACATTCATAGCCTCCGATAGTGCATTTGGGATATTGTACATGCTAAGATTGGTATGCAGGATTCGAAACTGCATAATAAATCGTAGGCTTGTGCAACATTCTTTAACATCTAAAGAGCGGCCTAGGCGGTATATAATATGTAGCCACCAGCGGGGTGTTTTTACCCAAAATAGGGCTGTTTACGTGATCATTTTCATGCCTAAATAAGACCCAGAGCGTAAAACAAGTATCTATCCCTGAAAGGGCATAAACAGAGCTTTCCAATGACACCACAACGATCCTTTTATGACCGCTAGTTTTCTTGCAACAATCGCGCAACACGAGTGCAAAAAGCATGTAATTCGGTACTTTCCCCATACAATTCAGTATGTAGCGAGTGAGAGAGGGAGGGAGGAGGTGGGATTCGTGTCATTAGGTTCGCCGCGGTGGTCTGGAGCAGTCATACGCTCGCTACTCTCCTGCCACCACTTGTCTCTCTCTCTCAGCAACATTACGTGCTGAAATTGCCACACGACCTATGTCGCGCGCCGCCAGATAGTCCAGATTTATTATACTTGACTTATGTTGCGCGCCGACAGTTAGGGGTTAACTGTCTTCGTGGTGCAATGCATAAGTGTGTTGATTTTCGGTGTGAGCGTCCTGGGTTCGAATCGCCGGACTGCCACATGTGTTTGTTAATTTCATTAATCGAGTTTAGGAGTAAAGTTGGTTAGTGGAGAGAACATAATAATTTAAGGTTGCTGGATAGTAAGGGAAGATCATTCAGCAGCAATGAAACGTGTGAAGGTCTAGCTATCCGTATTATATACATAACTATGAGAAAACAGAGGAATAACATAGGCCATAAATCTGTTAGAGAGCGGCAAACACAAAAATAGGAATAGTTTATCTAATAAAGATAAAATGTTGGAAACAACAACTATAGAACAATAAATCAATACATGAAGACAAATGTATGATTGACTATTCTCTTTTAAAGCGGCTAAATTAAATACTGTTGTATTTTCTATGAGTACGAAGGAGACAAAGCTCAAAACTAGCTGTAACGAGTATCCCCCCACCCCACAAAGATGGCCTGTCTCTGTATTTTTGCTCTAACTATCGGTTAAGTACATCACAATCAGGAATGTCTGCGTTCGAGCTGTGTATGTTTGTTTGTATTATAATAATTAATTCATATAACTAAATAGTTTGTATATTTTATTTTGTTGACAAATATAAGGCAGTCATTAAACAGATACCGTATGATATTAGTGGTAATTTAGTGATGAATACCTCACCCCCTTTCTCTGTCTCCCACCTTGCTCGTTTGTACACCTGGTCATTTGAAGTGGAAGGTGTTACTGTCGCTCCTAATTAGGTAAGCTAACAGCGCCACACCTGAGGAATTACGGAGCTGTGGAGGAGGTAGAGTAGAAAGGGGCGAGGGGGATGAGAAGGTGAAGGAGGAGGAGGAGGAAGAGTAGAACGAGTAGAATGTGTAATTCACCTAATTAACCATCACTTACAATATATCGATATACACAAAGCACCCAATGATGAAACAAGACAATGGGAGAGGAGCGAGACAGACAGAGAAAAGCACAAGTCCCGTTTGACAGGGATAATGTTTGACAGGTTATCTCTCTTGAAATATATTAACAGCATCCCTGTTGCCACGTTATATAGTATATGAAACAGACATTCACACAGTCTTCACCTCTTAACCCATGTGTTAAGGAAACACTTACACTATACACATGGAAGAAAGAACAGAAGAAACAAAAATATATGTTAACAATAAGACACAATTGTATACTGTACTATAAAGACAGCAAGTTGACTAAGCCTGAAAGGAAGGAGAGAGTGGAAGGGTTACATTACCCTGGTGAGAAACTGGAAACCATTATGATTTACTATATACTGTACAATGATGACCCAATACATATAATATTTAATGTATAATATACCTGAAATATGCATAATAGGCTTACTATGATTTACTATATACTGTACAATGATGACCCAATACATATAATATTTAATGTATAATATACCTGAAATATGCATAATAGGCTTACTATGATTTACTATATACTGTACAATGATGACCCAATACATATAATATTTAATGTATAATATACCTGAAATATGCATAATAGGCTTACTATAGTCTATTCGCTGTAAGTAGGGTTGCAATCATGACCTCTATCCTCTGTAACTCAAAAAGGGCTAGAGCAAATTGGCTGTCAATTTCCACATCTATTATTTGACTGACTTTTTCCAAATGGTAGAAATATTAGCTCGGTTACTGTAGTCGTTATTGAGTTACAGAGGTTAGAGATCATGATTTATCGCCTAATTACATCGAATAGACTATAGTAGGATAGTGGCAACTACCTGAAATACACTTACATAGGCTATTTATTAAACTCTAGCTCTTATTGTATCTAGTTGAATTGTTCCGTTAATATAAATTGACTATATAAATTACACACACATAAACTACTATTATTAGATATTTTGACACAGCATTACAATACTTTAGTTATTAACTAAAGTATTCTAAACCTGTGTCAACATATCTAATAATAGTAGTCTATGTGTGTGTAATTTATAAAGTCAATTTAGATAAACGCAAAAGT
Source organism: Paralithodes platypus (assembly GCA_032716605.1). Classification (NCBI taxonomy): domain Eukaryota; kingdom Metazoa; phylum Arthropoda; class Malacostraca; order Decapoda; family Lithodidae; genus Paralithodes; species Paralithodes platypus. Next base: position 45,585,903 of record CM064485.1, read on the forward strand.
TTAACTAATTGATAAGAGCTAGAGTTAAATCAATAAAATAGAAACGTTGAGTTTGTTTACATGGCGTCATTATACTTTCCAAACCCAGGAACGATTTGATAAACACAAGTTTTTCAGTAAAACATACCGGGCAATATTATGCAAGGCAACTCCTGGGCAGTTTGACCAGTACTTATCTACAGTTCATGCAAACAATGAGAGGATGAGCAATGGAATACTCTTATTATGGTTAAATTATCAAGCGGCGGGTTGAAGTGATGATGGCGCTCTCTAGTGGCAGTCGGTGAGTGAAGTAAGACAAAGAAAGAGAGGGACAGCACCGGAATCATCCATGTAGGAGCTTTTAGCGAAAGTTTGAGTGAAGAGTTCAGCTTTGTCAGAGGAAGACATGACAGAGTTAGAAAGTTTTAATGTCTTGCTTATTATGTATATATCTGCCTATCAATATATTTTTTCGGAAACAGCATAATTAAACAACATTTGAATAGATAAAAGAAGTTAGAACAAATATTACATTACAATCAGGTTGAATGAAAAGTATTTATACATTAACCCAAACAATAAAGTTCATCATGTTTTACGAATAACCCTAGAGAACAGGCTGACATCAAATGAGAAAATCTTACATGATAATATTATAACCAGCAGAATCTTATAACCTTACAACATGCAGGATTAATTGGAAAATTCCTTCACACACTTGGGATCACTGCCGAACCTCCACTAAGTAACCACTAGGTAGGTATGTTATTTAACCAAATTCAGAGATTATTCGATCACCCATAACCTAGCTTAATTTACATAAACCAACAAATATTGTTTTGTTTACCAACTCAACCTAATCAACTCATCCAAGTTATCGTAGTATAACAACACAGTAAGAAACATAAACCTAACCGAGTAATATATACTTCAATAACTTTGTCATATTTCCGACTATTACAAGATGAAAAACGGTTTCCACATGTAACATTATATTGTATTGCTGTAATTAGTTCCTTCTTTATCAATTGCATGACATTTTACCAACTATTATGGGATTCCATGTAATGTCGACCACGGTTTTATTTATATTGTTACTACCAAACACATAATAAGACAACAGACATATATGGTACAGTCGGTCACCTTTCCGACTGGGCCACCTATGGTAATTTCGTTGGGAGTCTTTCGCTCTGATATTAGTAAGATCGCTCACTCCCCCCACCCTGAATATGTTACATATCATGTCCCATAGATGGCGTAGTTAGATTTGCGGGGGGGGGGGGGGGGGGGGATTATTGTGTAGGAAAGGTTGGTTATACAAAACAAACAAACACACAAACAAAAATAGTGTATTAGCCTTTTGTACAATTTGATCATGGGCGATTTACATAATCTTATTTGATATACAGTATTTTACTATCGTTTAACTTTTTACAAAGCAGTTTACAAACATTTACTGGCCATGAACCTTTGTTTATTTGGCCTATGCCTATTAACTCAAGATAAAAGTATTCCGAAAGTAAATTAAATTATGAACTACCGTAGGTATATATAATAAAGAAAATGACTACGGTATGTATTCTATGCCATCCAGGAAAATTGGTATGTCAAAAATTTAAATGAAGCTGGCAACCGTATGTTATGATTGATTGTATTAACGATCTATTGCACAGCTAGATAAGGACTGAAATACTCTGCATCATTAAACTTCTGTTACCTCACTGTAGACGTGTATGCTATTTTGACCTCTTTTGTCTCATGACAGAAAGTTGAAAATGGTATGGCTCAATTCCTTGCCACCCTAACACCTCTGAAAATGCCACACTTACAGCTGTTCAGGCATGCCAACATGTGTCACGATATCAATATATACACTCTATCTTTACTGTCCTTAACAATATAATGGTTTTGACCCACCTGCGTTATCTTTCAATGCTAACAAATAACAGGTGGTTGATGTGCTTCTTGTGAAGTTGTTTTGATTAGAAAAATGTGCAGAATATAACTGTTGGTATGCCTGGAGAAAATATATCCTCGTGACTTGCATTGGAAACCATTATTATAGTTATACTAATTAAAATATAAAGGATTAATGTGGTAATTTGATTTGGAACTTGAATAAATACTATATTCAAATAAATATATATTTCTGTTCTTACAACATAACTTATATGTATATATTTCTGAACTATAATTACTACACTATAACACGCCACAAGCATTTGCAAACAAGCAGGCATGCACACACGCACGCATACGCAAACGCACATAATGGCTACTGTTATGTCCACCCACTATTACATGAGGTGTCACGCAATATATGCTTATGATATATATCTCAATTGCGTAGCATACATTTAGTACTGTTTCTAAATAATGACTTTGCTAAGTGTTCCATGTTACAACCAAAAATAATTATCTATAAAAAGCATATTCATTCCGATAATGCTTATTGTGGCACACAATATTCTGAGTGTGTGTGTGTGTGTGTATTGTACACCACTTTGTGTGTGTGTGTGTGTGATTACCAATTATGCCAAGAGTAATGCTTAGTTGACGTAGTTTGTGTTTCCGAGGTTAGAGAGTGATGGTCGACCAATGACTATCACTGTTGTCAATTGCATGATAATATGTTATTAGTTGTCTGAGATTGCACAGCATGTAAAGGAAAATATAATGCTGTATTAGTTTAAATAAATGATACATTTTAAAAAATAACAAATATAAGGTAGCTTTCTGAAGTCATAAGAGTAGGCGAAAATCTATACTATATCATTAATTATAGCATACTTATCCCCGCGACTTATGTGACACCAAATGATAATATGGATTTTAAACAGGTTATATACTGTATAGGCCAATAGTAGATGCAAGTTATCAAATATGACAACATTCGATGGCGGGTCCCGCAAGTATAATGTGTCTAACACAGAAGAAAAAAAAACAATGCCTTATATGGTGATAATGACGTTATATGTGGACTTATTTTACTACATAGCATTATATGTGTATCTGCTCTTTTGCAATCATATTTACAAGCACCCTCGTAAGGATCAGTAGATCTGCTGTTGCTTGTTTTCCTTTTTACTTATTGTTAAACGTGACATGTAGGGTACACTTATACAAATTGTGTCACAATCGTATGATAATAATCAGAGTATTTCCTTGTTCTACCATGGGTCACACATATCGATTACTTTACATAATCCGTGCCCGATCTATATTTATGAAAATGGACTGAAACTTGTATTTTGGCTAATTATTTTGCATTATGCTTATAATCATGTTAACAAAATTTTTGTGTCGTGCATAACTTCACATTTTAGCATGATTCGTTGACATTCCTAATCTCTCTCACAAATATATATGAAGCAAATCGAAATCGCCAGGCTCCACATTGGTGAAATAAGGTTGGCTAATGTATGATGGCTGCTGTCTGCATAACATGTAATTCTAAATATTTAAATATTCTTCTGAAGTTATATACTTTTAACTATTTTGTATTGGCATGTACAATAGATTTAATGATTATTGTAACGATTCATACAATCATTTAATTGTATTAAAGGCTGTACTACAAACTATTATTACATCTAGCAAACTCAAAATGACCACTCACATCCCTCTTTACAGAACGAAGACCCATTCATTCATACAGACTTACACTAATATATCGCTATCGCTCGCCAGGAAAAAATCGACACCTATATGACACGAACAGAAAACTAATGGGGCTAAACTTGAGAAAGAAAGCGTATACCTCGTATAATTTAGCCGAGTACTCCTATTGTACACAGATTAGGTTCTCTGAGATAAGGTAATCGAAGGATAGGTTTAACCCCTTCTGTACCGCGACGTCTTTTTAATTTTATTCTAGCTATATTTAGATGATTTTGTGCAGCTTAAGAAGGATCTGTGGTAGAATAAAGGGATAATTGAGATAGTTCAAAACCGCTTAATTGCTAGAGGCCCTTTTTAAGCTGAAAAATATCGTCTAATAGTAGCTAGAAGAAAATAAAAAGACGTCGCCGGTACGAAAGGAGTTAAGAAAGACTGAGTAGAACTATTAACACAATTATGTAATTTAGGTGGTCGCCACGTTTGGGTTTACGGATAAAGGAAAAGGACATATTGATATTAGGGAAAATTACATAGAAACACACGAAAAATATACGAGAGAATGGAAGTGAATTACATAATAATGACGAAATACGGTAGACACTCTTATAACTCTATACCTCTTACATTGAAGGCCTTCGATATATCTAGCGCAATAGAAAAGGTCTCACCGAAGTCCCGAAAGGAGGATAACCAGGAGTTAGTAAGATATGAAAGAAGATGTCCAATAGAGCGACCCTTAAAGAAGCCATACTGGCGATCTGAGAGTAGATTATGAGAAGATAAATGCTTAAGAAATTTGAAAGTAAGAATAGTTTCAAACACTTTAGAGATATAAGAGATGAGAGCAATTGGACGATAGTTGGAGGGTTGAGAATGGTCATCCTTCTTTGGGACAGGTTGAATGAGAGCGAACTTCCAACAAGAAGGGAAGACGTTAGAGAAGAGACAGAGACAAAAGAGTTTGCCTAGGCAGGGAGTCAGCACGGAAGAACAGTTTTTTAGTACAACAGGAGGAACACCATTCGGACCATACGCCTTCTATGTACTAAGCCCAGAGAGGATAGAAAGTACATCTTTAGAAGAGATTTTTTTTTTTTTTTAAGAGACAATGAACGGAGGAAGGAAAAACACAGATAAAACAAAAAGGTCCATGTGCCTAAAGGCATCCTCCGTTCATATAATGTTTGTAACAACTGGATTTAAACTTTTGTAGATTGTCAGTTTGTGGAAAGCAACTCGAGGGAAGTGAATTCCAAAGAGTAGTAGTTCTAGGGATAAATAAATTTTGATAAGCAGAAGTTCTGCATTGTGGAGGAGAAAGTGTAAATTCATGGGCGCTCTCAGCTGCCCTAGTTCTACGGGGAAAGATGTGGAGAGGCGGCACAATTGAACAAGTTCCTCGGAACAATTGCTGTGAAAATATCTGTAGAATAATGCAAGGGATGCAACGTTTCTTCGTATGGATAATGTAGGAAGGTCCTGTGTGATTGCAGGGTTATTGATTAATCTAATAGCTTTATTTTGAATTTTGTCCAACTGCCTCAATGCAACCACTCCACTTCCACTCCACAGAGGTGAACAGTAATCCATCTGAGAACGCACATGACTTTTATATATTACGGCCAACTGCTCGTCAGTGAAGAATTCTCGAACTCTGTACAGGAGTCCCAGTTTTTTAGAGGCATTCTTAGCAATACCTCTAACATAATGTGTCCAGCTCAAGTTAGTAGTTAATGTTACACCGAGAATGTCAATACTAGGGGAAGTGGGACTATTTACATCATTAACAAATATATGGGAGTCAGTGAGATTCTGTCGGTTAGAAAATTGAATGTACTTGGTTTTCTGTGCATGAAAGGAAACTAGATTCTTTTGTCCCCATTCATTAATTCTAGAAAGGTCCTGGTTCAGAGAAATTGCAGTGTTTATTTTTGAATTTATAAGATCGGGTTGGGCGAAAGAATTGGTAAATGTGAAGGAACTGTGGAGTGTTGAGTCATCTGCGTAGGAATGTATTGGATTATGAGTGGTAGATATGAGATCATTGATATGAATGAGGAACAGAGTTGGGGCCAAAACTGATCCCTGGGGAACAGCAGCATTTATTGAGTGAAATTGAGAATAAAGGCCATCTACCATTACACATATTTTTCCGTTATGAAGATAAGAAGAAATTAGTGGAACTAATGATGCAAGGCCGTAGTGTGACATCTTCGACAATAAGGATTAATGCCAGACTCTCTAGGATATTAGGCATAAGTAGGAGAGAGAGGGGGGTGGAGAGGGATGAATGAGCTAGAGTTGGATAGTTCTGTGCATTTATTATTGATGAAAGAGTGTTTGGCAAGTCGAAGAACAGATTTGGGTTGATTCCGGACAGAAATATAGGAAGAATGAGATTCTTGAGGTTTAAGGCGTCGGTACCGTTTAAATGCTTCCTCCTTATTGCAGACAGCAGTAGAAAAAGCATGAGTAAACCAAGAATTTTTGCACTAGTCAGAGAGAAAGAAAATGGAATGTATGCCTCCATGCCCGATAGGATTACCTCGGTAATGCATTCAGCACTCTCCGAGGGTCCTCGGCCACAGAAGTAATATTCATTCCATGGGAAATCAAAGAAGTACTGCCAGAGAGCCTCCCAGTTGTCAGCGACAAATGACACAAGCGCTGCCTGCTAAGAGGATCAGGTGGCCGTACTGGAGAGATAGGACTGATGACAGAGATAATTTTATGGTCGGAGGAGCCCAAAGGAGAGAAAAGATCGACGCTATAAGAAGAAGGGTTAGAAGTTAGAAACAAGTCAAGAATGTTGGGCCAATCTCCGGGGCGATCCGGGATATGGGTAGGTTGCTGAACCAACTGCTCTAGGTCATTTAGGATAGAAATGACGTAGGCTTGTTCACCAAGTTGGTCAGTAGAATTAGAGGAGAGACATTGGTGGTGATGAACGTTGAAATCTCCTATAATGGAGATTCAGAGAAAGGAGAAATGGCTAGAATGTGTTCCACTTTAAAGTTTAGATAATCAAACAATTTGGGAAAGTCGGTAGAGTTAGGGGAAAGACAGATATCACATAAATATTTAATATGAGAATGACAGGAAAGTTTGAGCCAAAAAGTGGAGAATTCAGAGGAGCCACAATCAGAAATACGAGAGCAAGTGAGTTTGTTGTGCAAGTATGCACAACATCTGCCTTTGGCTTTGAAACTAGGATAGATAAAGTAGGAGGATACAGAGAAGGGGCTGATGGCAGTTGCTTCAGACACCTGAGTTTCACACCCACTAAATATGTCAGCCTTGGCTGGGATCGAACCCAAGTCAAGCAGATTCACACGTGAGCGTGCTTGCCACTCGATCGCCGTGGCTCCAGTGCTGAATGAAATTATCAAGCACTAGTCTCAATAAAATGTATGATTGTAGCCAAAACAATAAGGGTGAACCATGGTCGGGAGGTTCATGGTCGATGTATGAACTATTAACACGGATATTATATGCGATTGTTGTTACAGGAGGAGGTTTGTTAGGAAGAACATGCGAAGGTATTTGTAACCTTTTAATTGACAAACCTGGAAGGTTATCATCCCCGATGTTGTGAAGAGACTTTGTTGTGGAAGTGTATATCATCTGAGGTGAAGTCAATGGTATTGAGGCCTGGTGAATGTTGTTCCGAATGTTAAGATACTTGCTTTGGAAGGTGTTTATTGTATTCATTTTCTCCCGGTCATCATTGTTCCCTTTCTAATGTCCCTTGCTAATCCTCCCCATCTATTTAACGGGAATGAAGGGTTGGCTATTGACTGTCTGACTGCCTGTTACACTTTCTGTGGTAGCATTAGCATGACCAGGTGCTGTCTGTTATATACTAATGACTATACTGTTTCAGCGACCAGGTAGATGTCAATAGTTCCAACTGATTGACTTGTGCGACCGTGATTATTTAAATCTTTAAGAATTAATAATTATTAAAGGACGAGACATTGAACACCATCGCATGAGCCAATCAGCTAGACTTATTGACATCTCACCTCAGCATCGCTGAAACAGAGTATAGTGATCCAGCAGCCCACATAATGGACACATTAACAATACCCAACAGGGTTTTACAAACTAATGGTCCTCGGAGTCACCGTCCTACAGATCTTATCTGCCATCACTCACAGTGGTTACAGGAGAATTCGCCCCGAAACCAAGACGCCCCGTTTAGGCCCCCCCCCCCCCCCCCACACACACACACACACACACACCACCACCACCACTCCTGGAGCTTACCACTTATTTCCATCCCTCCCCCAACCCCCGAGGTCTTCTGTAGTAAAACCTGATGCAAAGAAGGAATTGAGGATTACTCATTTGTACTCATTTGTTAGGTTAGGGTTAGGTTAGGTTAGGTTAGGTTAGGGTAAGGTTAGTTTAGGTTAGGTTAGGTTTGGTTTGGTTTGGTTAGGTTAGATAGATGAATAGAGAGGGAATGCTTCAGTACCCCTTTAGGGTGAAGGGGGGACATTAACGGGGCGAACTCGTGGTGGGGCTACTTCTCAAAGCGGGGCGAACTCGTTTCGGGGCGAATTCTCCAGTATTCCTCACAGTGCACTCGGTTTATGGTTGCGCATATAGTTATTAATGATTATATAGGGTGACAGTCTCTTATCTAACTTATACATTTTACTTCACATAATATATAGAAACCCTTGCATTTTCCTTTGCCCCTCAACTTTCTCTTCATAATTGCTGAGGGGCACAGGGCCCTGGGTGGGGCTTTGGTTTCCCAGGCGTTTCCTCACCCTCCTCAGCTCCCCACCATGGAGTGGCTTTGGCCACCCAGGCTTTATTGTGGTCGGCAGGGAGGGTTCTGTGGGGGTGCTCGGTTATGGCCTTGGCCTTGCTCGGGGCCTTGGGGCTGTTCGGCCAGGCAGCTTGGGGAACAGCAACAACAACAACAACCCTTGCATAGACTTAATCATGAGATATTTAACGTTAACATAGTAGGCCTACCGTGGTTGCTAAGTTTCAGTATATCTTAAATAGTTCCTACGCATGTTTTTCTCTTCCAGAAGCCAATAGGTATAAATCAAAACATGATTGGTTGTTAAAATATCAGTGGATATATCTTTTTCATGAGCTACCCTGGCAACCTGTAACACGCTGAGTTAGTTGCGAAAGATAATAATTGGTAGAAAGTGCGGTCCCTGTGACTCTCCTGCCAAACCACTATTCCTACACACACACACACACACAGAGATATGGCTAGAGCCATAACATATACTGATATGCGCGTGCATGCAGTGAAACATTAGTGTTTATCGAAACACAAGTGTGTGTGTGTCTGTGTGTCTTTGAAAGATCATATTAGCATTGTTGATTAAAAAGTTTCCCAGAGGTTAGGTTTGCTCAATCGTCTGTTACCCCTTATCCCCGTACAACCTCTTTCTCCGTACAGGGACACTGTTCTAAGCGTATCAGGTATTGTTTGCATATGAAAAATGCCTCTGAAAGGGTGCAGTCAAAGGCATGTAATATCTACTCTTCTCCACCATATTGTCTACAATATCTCCACATTGTGAAAACTGCATGTATATTACTGTTATGCCATTATTATAATCACTGTTCTTCACAGCTGTCCCAGCGTATACCTCTCACTCTGCAGAGACGAGGGCCACCCGCTTCGTAACTCATTCCCACCACTTTTCTGCTCACCATTCAAAGCCAACAGTTAACTTCAATTTCCCCGTAATTTTTCAGCTCAACAAGTAAAGTATGGAACTCACTCCGTCAATGTGTCTATCCATCACCCTATTAATTTGTTTCAAGCTTTGCGTGTCCTGCAGTTACATTCCAGTGCACCTTGAATATGGTTCTGTACTAAGCATTCTGTTCTGACTGGGGTAAGGGGGACAATAGGACGTCAAATTGTTTATAAGTAGTTTTCCCTCTTGTCTCTTTCATACGCAGAGAAACAATTTATTAGGTAAAGGGAAGTGGAGAACATCAAACCTTTGATTGTCATATAGAGGAATTATGTTGCTTGTAATGGGACTTTGCATTACATACTGTAGGTGAAGTGGCTCTGCGGGTAATTTTTTTCAAATGTTTAGATGAATATATAGAGTAAACATTACTGAATACTAATTATTTTGATTAATAAATACTCTATCCACAGATATTAGAGTCAAGCTTTCGTGTATAAGTCTCTTCCATGTATTCGTCCATTTAGTTCGTCTCTCCCTTTCCTTCTCGCTCTCTCTCTCTGAACGGTTTAATTATATTTGCATTGCTATCCAAATGTATATGCTAATAACAAACACCTTTATCATACATATCAACATTGGGAAATGCAAACCACTAAAACTTCTCTGGGGCTACTTTGAAAGTATATAGCGTTTTCCAATGACATTTTAATAGGACCTATTTTTCTTATAAGTTATAACGACTTTGAAGTTTGTAGCATTTATTTCCGAGCAAAACATTTATTTGATTCTATTTAAGTAGGTTACCAGTTCTAAAGTCTGATATTTTTGTACTGTATTTTAGTCATATATATATTTTTTCTTCTCCAAACCCTCTTCTCAAACACAAAATACACATCTGGAGAATATCATAATTATATCAATATATATTGCATTGCTTTTATTGCTGAATGACCTATTTTCTCTAACAGTGTAGGATTCTTTGGTGTAAGCGACTAGTTATGAAAGCTGTTATTTTGGTATGGGAATTGCACTAATGATAACTAGATGGATATGGATATGCAATACATTATGTTATTTTTTAAGTAACAACACAATGCTACACATAATGCTATATTTGAAGAAAAAGGCATGAGACAGAGAGGTATGAGGAGCCGCAAATCGACAATACGGGCCAGCCAGGGACATCAACCAAAATTAAGAGACCAACATTAACCCAAAGAAGAGCAAATGAACATCAGCTAAGGAAAAGACTAATCTATAATGTGGATATATAGATAGATAGATAAATTGATAGTGTGAGTGAATGAGTGAGAAAGAGCTGTCTTACTAAATAGTTAGTGAATCTAGCAATCCCTACAAATTGGGTTGTAAACAATCATTACACATAAACATATATTTTTTAAAGGCAGACCTTCCCAGCAAATCTAATGACGCCATCTATGGGACATAATATGCAACAGATTCAGGGTGGGGGGAAGTGAGCGATCTTAGTAATACCAGAGCGAAAGACCCAGCGAAATTACCATTAGGTGGCCCAGTCGGAAAGGTGACCGACTGTACATTGATTTCGCAATAATCGTACAGTAAGTAATCCATTCATGTAGGCTTGTTTTCTTTAAATTATGAACATCTAGTGAGGCAGAAAGGAGGCAACCAACACCTTGAAACTCCACTGTGATCATCTATTGAGGTATATGAAGCACCCAACATCTCGAAGTTTCAATCAATAATCTCGGGCCTTGCAAGAGTTTCAGGCTAGTGAACAGCCTACAGTCCCGAGGTTGAGACATACGAAACAAAATCCTAGTAAGGAATACTCAGGGAATGTGTGATGGAGTGGTATTGTAACTTGACTGGTAATCTTATAAGTCCCGGGTTCAAATCCCAATGCGTCAATGGGAAAATATTACTGGGATGGAATTTATCTGTACGAAATTTCAGTGCATCACCACAAAGCCCACCAACATGCCATAAAGCTCTCTGTTTCCTATACAATATTCTATGGGAGCAGTACCTAATGATTAAAAGCTCAATATGTGGCGTTTGACCGAGTAGTGTCTGATATTGTGAGATGAAACAGCAAGACAGTGGTGATGTAGTTTCGAAAAGTCATAGTTGCAACAGGCCAAGAGGAGACCAAGAGCAAGCCGGTTACAACACACACTGTCTTGATGTCTCTGGAATAAGACCTCCTAACTTCACTATGTTCAACGTGTTACGACTGGGGTTCAAATATATCAGGGCTCTTATTCATTGGACTAGTAATGGCATAAATGTTACAACGGAAAGCGCTAGCTCCAACCTCTGAAGTATATTCCCAGTGAACAAAGAACACAAATACTCTACAGAGTTCTATATGCAATAATAGGCTATCAAACTCTCAATAAATGTGCGTCTACTCTAGGCTTAATGTTATGTGAAAACAGCCTATTACTACCTATAACCGAAGGTGCTTGGTTATGGTATGCAAAGTAAGGTGGTAAGAGAAGTTACAGCTTACGTTACTTTAATCAATAAATGTCAGGCACTCCTGCATGAAAGAAAGTGCACTAAAGTCCTTCAACACTAACAAGGAATCTTCTTTAAATGTTAGATGCTATAAAGATGCTCGTATCGGAAATGGAACCCAAAAAGGCAGGCAGCGGAACAATGCTCGTGCAGGCTATGCACACAAAAAGGCAGAATATATATAATGCCGTCGGAGCCAAGAATATCCTAAACACAACAACAATAATAATAATCAACACGACAATGCAGTATTCCTATCAACAAAAAGAGCCTAAGTCGTTTGTGTCTCAATACATCAAACTAGGCTGCGAAATGCTTGTGTAATCATAAATGGGTATGCATAAAAAGAGTAATTAGGTTAATATACTTAATGTCTACTATGATTGATAAAGTCTAGCTAGAGTCAATGATACGAGATACTGGTGCGCATGGCATGCTGCATAGCCTAGTGCAAATCTCAAGTTTGTGCGTCAAATATTACGTTATAATGAAGGGTAGCTCTCTTGAGAAACCTTAATACCAAAGTATTAAGCGTTCTCCTGGCGTACCTCAAAGACAAACAATCGAGACAAGAACAGTGCAGAATGGTATAGGCAAAAAACCCTCATTCGTGCATACTCTACTCTCAATGGCACACAGACTAGAATTTACTCAATCAACTCCAGTTCTCAGGTATGTCGTGCCGCTTTTAACTGAAGCCAGCACTCATAGGAAACAATACCTATAATATCAGACTCCTAGTCTAGCATTATCTAATCCAGCAGAACACTAATAACTAAAGGAAGCAGTACTAAACAATATAAATGCCAACCAATGCTTCGTGATCCACTTATCTTAACAACTAACATACATAGGCTATATCAGACCTTAACACACAATACAACTGGCCAGCATGAAGCTGATTTTGCAGAGTTAACCAGAGGGGGTATAATATTAATAAAAGGTGGTGAAGGATATGGAAAATGAGAGAGATAGGCAGAGGAAAAGATTCTCAGGTACGGAGCGGGGACAGATAGCAAGGGAAAAAAGATGGATGTGTTCTAGAAACCAGATCTGAGGGAGAGAGTGGCGAGGAACTGTATATATACTCGCACTAGCTCGAGCCGCGTGGGAAAACAGCGGTTACAAGTCATCTAACCACTAGCAAAGCTTACAGCATGGTAAGGGCCTCTCTCCACCAACCCCCGCGAGGCAGCCAGCCGTGACGTCATCGAGCGGGACAAAAAACACTCTGTTCTACTCCCTCTCTCTCTCCCAGATCCTATCATTACTAGTTAATGATAAAATATATACTTTACAATTAAATATTAAGCCTTGACATGGGCGAAAACAAAGAGCCTTTCTGGACTGCCCATGACACGAGCTTTCATATGAAATAAAGCACACTCTAATACATAAACTGTAGCCCCATCCACTGCCCTGGCGATCCTAGTGAGTCACTGTAGGACAAGCCATGCGGTTCTAACGGAGTGGTCAACATCACACCCCCCCCAAGATTTTTCTCAGAGGCCCCAAGGCTCACAAAAATCTGATGGTTAGAACCCATGCTATATCTCCACTTCCCATCACCCAGCGGCAGTAAAATATCTGGCACAGTTCTTCAACAAAACATTTTTCAAAATTATAACCCTCCCCAACACCATAGTTAAATTATATGTAGTTATGCTCCTCAAGAGCGAGCTTCTCTAGCCCAGCATTCTGAGAGGAGTGAAACTCAGAATTACTGCTATAACATACTAAACAAATTCAACTATCAAAGAAAGAGTTTTTATTTGATTTTTATGTTTATAATTTGTTTATTTCGACTGCACTATAGGGGCAAGCCTAGTTTTTTCTTCTATACCAAACGCTCAACTCCTGCTTTACGACCCAATACGCTGGGCTACAACCGCGAGCCAACAAGCACCAAGCGCAAAATACTATTCAAACTAAAGCAGGAGGCTACCCGTGTGTCAATCTACCCAGGATCATATACCTTGAACGACCATCTGCAACCACGTTGTCACAACCGGCAATATGGCTTATGTCCATGTTATATACCAATAACCTTAGTGACCACCTGGTCAGCCTCATATTCCGATTGTGAAACTGGTCCAAGAACTTGAGAGGGTGATGATCTGGGTAACTACAACGACCGGACCATAGGCTGGAACATAGACCTCGAAATGCCTCAGAGCAAGTACAACCGCCAGCAGCTCCTCCTTGACAACAGAGCAGCTCCCCTGGGCCGAATTGTACTTCTCCGAACAGAAACTAACAGGATGCTCCAGCCCATCATCGTCCTTTTCCACAAGGACGGCACCAGCCCCCACACCACTAGCCTCTGTTGCTAGTTGGAAAGGTAGGCTAAAGTCAGGGGCCCTGAGGATCGGGTGAGTGCACAACAGGTGTTTTACTTCTCTAAACACCTTCTCACACTCAGGCGCCCATTTGAACTTCTTATCCTTCCAGTTATCCTCCACCTGAGCTTGACTGTCCCGTTCTCCTTCTCCACCTTGACTGCTAAACGTCATCACAGGCACAGTGAGAGGCTCAGGGGGGTGCCTCCCATACTCCTTCATGGGATTAACATGACATAACTGATTGTGCTTCCGCCTGTCTGGAGTGGCTACCAAGTAAACCAGGTCCGATAGCTCCTCCACCACCCTATAAGGACCAGCGTACTTCGCGGATAAGGGGTGACCTACAAGGGGCAGTAGAATCAACACCTCCTGACCCACGTGAAACTCCCTGAGTTCAACCTTGAGGTCGTACCTGTCCTGCCTGAGGGCCTGAGAGCTAGTCAAATTACGGCCAGCCAACTCCAGACTGCGCAACATCCGTTCTCGACTGTTGAGGACACACTGGAGCGTAGAACAAGGTTTTTCTGCGCCCTCCCATACTTCTTCAACCATATGGAGAGGCCCTCTGACACGGTGTCCAAAGACGAGCTCATTAGGGCTGAATCCCAAACTCTCCCCAGGTACCTCCCACACAGCAAACAAAACACATGGCAGGCCAAGATCCCAATCCCTCCCACTCTCAAAGCAACAACAACGAAGCACAGATTTCAAGGCTGAGTGCCATCGCTCTAACACACCCTGGCTCTCCGGATGAATATGCAGATGACACAACCCCAACAATCCCATGCTGCGGCATTGCTTGTACAAAGAGGCTAGAAGTGAAGTTGGGTCCCCGGACTGACTGAATCCCCTGCGGGTAACCATACCGGGAAAAATACACTAGCAAGCTTCGGACCACCGTTTTCGCCGACCCATTTCTCATAGGGTACGCGTCAGGGTACCTTGTTGCTACATCTCCCGACTGTGCATCACTGTCCTCCTTCCACTCTTTCGTCTTTTTAAGCCCATCCTCTGCCCCTTCAGGAACAGTTACTGGGTCCTCTCCAGACTCGAAATGTGGTCCTAATAATGAGTCCCCGAGAAGGTCCGTTGATACTAAACTCTCAACCGCATCAACTTCCAACCCCTTCTCAGTACCCTTCCTCCGCTGATCTAAAGATTGTTGACCAGAATGTGACTCCCTGGATGCAGAATCTCCGGTGACAACACACTCCATAGGCTGCCCCGGACATTTCTCAACCCACTCCTGCTCCTCCCTACTCACGTCGGCCGGCTTCTCGACAACGACTAAGGGTGGAGCCTCAGAAGTAGGCCCCGCAAAGTCGTTGCCAAGAAGGAGGTCGACGCCCCGAACAGGTAACTTCTCCACAATTCCTACATCCAGGTCACGAGTCACACCATCAACTTCCACCTTCATTCTTACAAGCGGGTATGACCTTGTCGCATTAACTCCCTGAACCACAACCACCCGCGCTGTATTGACAGGTTTACCAGTGAAATTTCTCAACAGTGTTTGCGATGCCCCAGTGTCACGCAAAATTCTCACCTCATGTCTTCTACCCCCCCACTCCACACAACCGAGTCCCCTGTGGTCACTAAAGGCATCACGGACAGGGAATAAGCCTTCCGGATCCTTCTGCACTGGCAGTGTATTTTCCTCGGAAGAAATGCCTCTAACAAACTCCGATGTCCTCTTGAACACTCCAATGCCGTGAGCAAAAGACACGGCTGCCGGAGGAGGTCGACTAGGGCACTCATTTGCCTTATGACCCTCCTGGTGGCACCTAAAACACACAAATTTCGGTTTCGGCTTATACTGTGATGTAAAAGGCCCCTGACTTTTCACATACGGTGTGGTGGTAGGTTTGGCTTCAGTTTTAGTTTCATTGCTCTTTGGTTTAAATGTGTCATTGCTACGGGGAGGGGGAGGATAACGGTCCCTAGCACTTGCATCGTACTTCTGTGAGGACCCGCAACCCCGAATCAACGACAGCCGTCGATCAGCCATTTCTGCTGCTTCTACTAGAGTTCTTGGTTTTTTCTCCTTTAAGTTCAAAGTTAGATCACCGCCCGTGCTCTTAAAGAACTGCTCCAACATCATTAACTGCTTAACTCCATCAAACGTTGTTACCTTCTCAGATCGGAGCCAGTTCCCCATAGCATCGGACAAGTCCCGGGCGTGTTCCAAAAGGTGCTATCTCTTCCCTTAGTTACACCCCGGAACTTCAAACGGTACGTTTCTGGTTGCAGTTCGTAAGCCCTCAGGACAGCCTCCTTGAGATCCTCGTACACAATACATAACTCCAAAGGTAACGCATCGTAGGCTTTAAGACCCTTGCCTATTAATCTAGAGGATACAAGTGCTGCCCATTTTTTCTCTGGCCACTGGTGTTCCTGGCACTTCTTCTCAAAGCGTGTGAAAAATTCTGTTACACCACTCTCATCAAACACCGGAACCAGTTTCAATAAGTGCGAGAGAGACTGCTCATGAACACGGTTACCAGCCCCAAGTCGCTGTCCCGTTGCCTCTACTCGCGACTTCTCTACGTCCATGTCGGTACAGTACCTAGTCGACTCTAAATCCGCTTGGATTTTTGCTAGCTTGGCTCTCTCTTCTATCTTGGCTAATTCTAATTGCTGCTGAAGCTCACATGCCCTTTGTTGCTGTTGAACCTCAGATACCCTGATAGCCTTTCTCTCTTCGATCTTAGCTAATTCGAGATGAAGCAATAATTCTGGAGTTAACCCTTGAGGAGGTGAAGGTGCTACAATGTTTGAAATTACCGGTGGTCCCCCCAGGGCAACCCACCCTGCCAGTCACCACCCACCTGTGGAAGCGTACCCGGGGTCGGCAAACTACTGGGATGGCTGGGAGTCGAGTGTAGGGGAAGCATGGCCGAAGGGCTCTGAGCACTCAACCCATCTCGCTCACCAGTCACCCTGCCCAGTACACACGTTATCAAGTTATCCTTGGTCATGCTGCTAGTAACCGCATGACCGATAGCTGTGGCCAGGCATTGAAGACCGTACCGATCCATACCCTCCAACCGCTCGGCAGTAACAGGCCATTGCAAAAATATCCTAGCATCCTCCTCACAGTTCACCCGATTAACCCTTTCATCATGCTGCTGTTCTTCAGTTTCGACATTACGTACTGTGTCTCCATTCTCCTCTGACCCGGTATAAGACATGATGCTCACAAAAATTTCCCACCTCAATATTCAGAAAAGAAGTACCCCAAACTCTTATACCTCAATATACACACAAAAATTCTCGGAAATACTCAAGGGCTATACTATGTTGCAAAAAAAAAAAAAATATTCTTGCTGATCCCCGCAAAATATTCTCCAAAACAACAAATGTTCCCAGCTAATAAATGTAGGTTCACCAAATCCTAGGTAAGGTCGCCATTTGTTACGACTGGGGTTCAAATATATCAGGGCTCTTATTCATTGGACTAGTAATGGCATAAATGTTACAACGGAAAGCGCTAGCTCCAACCTCTGAAGTATATTCCCAGTGAACGAAGAACACAAATACTCTACAGAGTTCTATATGCAATAATAGGCTATCAAACTCTCAATAAATGTGCGTCTACTCTAGGCTTAATGTTATGTGAAAACAGCCTATTACTACCTATAACCGAAGGTGCTTGGTTATGGTATGCAAAGTAAGGTGGTAAGAGAAGTTACAGCTTACGTTACTTTAATCAATAAATGTCAGGCACTCCTGCATGAAAGAAAGTGCACTAAAGTCCTTCAACACTAACAAGGAATCTTCTTTAAATGTTAGATGCTATAAAGATGCTCGTATCGGAAATGGAACCCAAAAAGGCAGGCAGCGGAACAATGCTCGTGCAGGCTATGCACACAAAAAGGCAGAATATATAATGCCGTCGGAGCCAAGAATATCCTAAACACAACAACAATAATAATAATCGCCACGACAATGCAGTATTCCTATCAACAAAAAGAGCCTAAGTCGTTTGTGTCTCAATACATCAACTAGGCTGCGAAATGCTTGTGTAATCATAAATGGGTATGCATAAAAAGAGTAATTAGGTTAATATACTTAATGTCTACTATGATTTATAAAGTCTAGCTAGAGTCAATGATACGAGATACTGGTGCGCATGGCATGCTGCATAGCCTAGTGCAAATCTCAAGTCTGTGCGTCAAATATTACGTTATAATGAAGGGTAGCTCTCTTGAGAAACCTTAATACCGAAGTATTAAGCGTTCTCCTGGCGTACCTCAAAGACAAACAATCGAGACTAGAACAGTGCAGAATGGTATACGCAAAAAACCCTCATTCGTGCATGCTCTACTCTCAATGGCACACAGACTAGAATTTACTCAATCAACTCCAGTTCTCAGGTATGTCGTGCCGCTTTTAACTGAAGCCAGCACTCATAGGAAACAATACCTATAATAGCAGACTACTAGTCTAGCATTATCTAATCCAGCAGAACACTAATAACTAAAGGAAGCAGTACTAAACAATATAAATGCCAACCAATGCTTCGTGATCCACTTATCTTAACAACTAACATACATAGGCTATATCAGACCTTAACACACAATACAACTGGCCAGCATGAAGCTGATTTTGCAGAGTTAACCAGAGGGGGTATAATATTAATAAAAGGTGGTGAAGGATATGGAAAATGAGAGAGATAGGCAGAGGAAAAGATTCTCAGGTACGGAGCGGGGACAGATAGCAAGGGAAAAAGATGGGTGTGTTCTAGAAACCAGATCTGAGGGAGAGAGTGGCGAGGAACTGTATATATACTCGCACTAGCTCGAGCCGCGTGGGAAAACAGCGGTTACAAGTCATCTAACCACTAGCAAAGCTTACAGCATGGTAAGGGCCTCTCTCCACCAACCCCCGCGAGGCAGCCAGCCGTGACGTCATCGAGCGGGACAAAAACACTGCGCCCCCCCTCTCACTCTGTTCTACTCCCTCTCTCTCTCCCAGATCCTATCATTACTAGTTAATGATAAAATATATACTTTACAATTAAATATATAAAGCCTTGACATGGGCGAAAACAAAGAGCCTTTCTGGACTGCCCATGACACGAGCTTTCATATGAAATAAAGCACACTCTAATACATAAACTGTAGCCCCATCCACTGCCCTGGCGATCCTAGTGAGTCACTGTAGGACAAGCCATGCGGTTCTAACGGAGTGGTCAACGTCACAAACGGTTGAATCAACACGTCTAAGCCTATGTCTGGATAAAGAGTTGCAAGAAAAAAGAAAAAAAAAAAAAAAAAAATATATATATATATATATTTATATATATATCTTATACTGTCAATCTTTTCTCTCCTTTGGACTCCTCCGACCATAAACTTATCTCCGTCACCTGTCCTATCTCTTCAGTACGGCCATTCGATCCTCCCAACCGGCGGCGCTTGTGGCACTTTGGCGCTGCCGACAGGGAAGCTCTCCGGCAGTATTTCTTTGATTTCCCATGGAATGACTTCTGCTTCCGTGGCCGAGGACTCGGAGAGTGCTGAACGCATTACCGAGGTAATCCTCTCGGGTATGGAAGCGTACATTCCATTTTCTTTCTATCAGTCTAATGCCAAAAAATATTGGTTTACTCACGCTTGTTCTACTGCTGTCCACAACAAGGAGGAAGCGTTCAAACGGTACCGACGCCTTAAAACTCAAGAATCTCATTCTTTCTATGTTTCTGCCCGGAATCAAGCCAAATCTGTTCTTTGACTTGCCAAGCACTCTTTCATCAATAATAAATGCACTAGCTCTTCCCAAGCTTTCTGGCATCTAGCCAAAAACTTTTCTTCCTCGTCTTTCCCTCCCCTTTTCCACTCTGATGGCACAACCATCACTTCTTCCTCTGACAAAGCTGAACTCCTTGCTCAAACTTTTGCCAGAAACTCTACCTTGGATGATTCCGGTGCTATTCCTCCTTCTCCACCCTCCTCTCTCCTACTTATGCCTAATATCCTAATCTCTTCTAAAGATTTACTTTCTACCCTCTCTAGGCTTAATACTAAGAAGGCGTACGGTCCGGACGGTGTTCTGCCTGTTGTACTTAAAAACTGTGCTTCCATGCTAACCCCCTGCCTAGGCCAACTCTTTCGTCTCTGTCTCTCCTCTAACGTCTTTCCTTCTTGCTGGAAGTTTGCTCTCATTCAACCAGTCCCAAAGAAGGGTGACCGCTCTCAACCCTCAAACTATCGTCCAATTGCTATCATCTCATGTATCTCTAAAGTTTTTGAAAGTATTCTTGCTTCCAAATTTCTTAAGCATTTCTCTTCTCGTAAACTGCTCTCAGATCGCCAGTATGGCTTCCTTAAGGGTCGCTCTACTGGTGATCTTCTTTCATATCTTACTAACTCTTGGTCATCCAACTTTCGGGACTTCGGTGAGACTTTTTCTGTTGGACTAGACATATCGAAGGCATTCGATATAGAGTCTGGCACAAATCTTTAATTTCCAAACTTCCCACCTTGGGATTCTGTCCCTCCATCTGTGCCTTTGTCTCTAATTTCCTTTCCGGCCGTTCCATAGCTGCGGTTGTGGACGGCCTTCGCTCATTTCTTCATCCTCTCAACTCCGGTGTTCCTCAGGGTTCTGTCCTATCTCCTATTCTCTTTCTAATTTTCATAAATTATCTTCTCAACTGTACATCCATTCATATGCAGACAACTCTACCTTACACCACTCAATTAGTTTTCCAGAATGCCCCAGTCAGCAGTCCATCAAAAGTAAACGTAATGAAGCCATAAAATACTTATCTTCTGATCTAGCTACTATTTCGAATTAGGGTAGAGAAAAGCTTGTTGCATTTAATGCTTTCATAACTCAATTTATCCATCTTACTAGCCGCCAGGAACCTCCTGAGTACTATCCCTTATTCAACAATACAAAAATCAATCCTTCATCTTCTCTCAATGTTCTTGGTGTCTCTTTTTCTTCTGTTCTCACTTGGAAAAACCATATTACCAGTTTTGATAAGGCAGCCTCCCAGAATCTGGGTGTGCTCAACTGCCTCAAGTTTTTTTTTACCCCTGCACAGCTTCTTGCTCTGTACAGGGGCACAGTGCGTTCTTCACATGTGTGGGGAGGATCCTCTCACACCCGCACTCCTAGATACAGTAGAAAGGATAGCCTTTCGTATCAATAACTCCCGTCCACTCACCAACTATCTGCAATCTCTCTCTCTTTGCTGCAATGTTGCATCTCTCTCGCTATTCTATCGCTACTACAATGATCAGTGTTCCTCGGAGCTTTCCCAGTGTATACCACCTCCTTTACATAGGGTACGTAGTACCCGCCTTGCAACACAATCCCATCCCTACTCTGTGCAACTCTCCAACCCAAGAGTGAAACACTATTCTCAGACTTTCTTCTATTCAACTGCTGAGCTCTGGAACTCTCTCCCAGAATCAGTCTTTCCCTCTTCCTATGACTTAAATTGCTTCAAACTCCATGTGTCCAGGATATTTAGCTCGAACGTCCCTTAATTTCGGCCGTCATTATTTGAAATCTGGGGGAGGCACTCGCTGCAGGCAGTTATGCCTTTTGTTTCCCTCATTCACATAGAATTTTTGTTTATATATATATTTTTATATATAATTATCAATATAATTAGCTGCAATACTTTTGTATTTGGAAGGAATATTGTAATATTTGAGAAGAGTTGCAAAATAGTATATATATATATATATATATATATATATATATATATATATATATATATATATATTATTATGTTCCTTCCAACAACCAACTATACTCCTAAAATCGATTAATGAAATTTACAAACACATGTGGCAGTCCGTGGATTCGAACCCAGGACGCTCACACCGAATATATTGTAATATATTTCTATATTGTATTCTATTGTATTCTATATTGTAATATATTGTAATATATATATAATATATGTAAGATATTGTCACTCCCAAATGAGTTGAGCCTATATAATTTGTGAGTGAGTTACCATCAAGAGACCTATTGTGTGTGTGTGGGGGGGGGGGGGGGGGGGGACCCTGTGAGAGGCTACGTTGCTATACGCCTTTAAGTATTAGTATTTAGTTATTTAGCCTTGTGTGATTAATGCAGTTTATCATAAGTTCACACAATGATGACTTATAATTATTTGATTACTTTTGTTGTTAGTGAGAGCACAGGCTGCCTGAGATAATGAAGTATTTTTGCGACGCCTGGAGCCCTTCCTTGCCACGCGGGGGGCCCCTAGCTTGACTCCCGCAGGTGCGGGCGTCACTCCAGTTTCACCTCTCGCTCTGTCAACATCAATGTTTGGTGTTGGGTAGGCTTGCTTCTTTGGTTTCCCTTGAATACCGCATATTTCTTCTTGTTATTTATTTGATTGGAGCATAGCAGGGGCTGGAGTCATATTGAGCATATTGTTTTTTTTTTTTTTTTTTTTTTTTTTTTTTTTCTATATTCCAACTTACTTCCTCTCGGGCATAGGCTGAGAGCCTTAACATTCACCGCTTTACAATGAACAGTGAAGCCCGTGAGGTCTTGTTCCAGTCTAGGGAGTGAGACATGTGAAGCACGTAGAGTACAACGAGCACCTGCCATCTTGCCTACACATGAGGCACGGTGCTCACTCATGGCCCGAAACGACCCCATCTCTGAAGCCATCTCGTTCCCATGCTTCACTGTCTCACCCCCTACACTCGGACTCTCACACTTACACACCACAACCGCCACCTGTTTGAGCAGATAACTCACCAGGCATTGCACCCCCTATAGCATATTTTGAATATGGGAATATTCATACACTGCTATTTAATCAGGGAACAATGAGGGTATTTTATTGACGTTTCGGTGGGCTTGTGGTAATGCACTGATACTAGGTACAGCACAAATTCCATCCCAATAATATCTTCCCATTGATACATCGGGATTTGAACCCGGGACCTTTGGATTACCAGGCCAGTGGCAAGACCACTCCACCACACCTCCCCTTTAACCTCTTTAGTTTAATATTGATCACTGCATTCATGCTTCTTTGGCAATCTTAGTGTATAAACTTCTACACTGGTTTCTTATTTCTGTTTCATTATTCTGCTGCATTGTTTCACCATTATTATATGTGCATATTATTCATGGTTGATATTACTGGGGGGATTGGGTGGCTGGACTGTTTATCTCTGTTTTTGTCAGGCCTTTGAGAACTGAGGTTGCTGGGTGTGTGATATGGTAGGCTAAGCTTTTTCAACCACACAGCATCCTTTGGCTCGGGTCTTATCCAACCTATTATTGGGTGGCAGCCAACTTCCAACTTCCCCAGGATATCAACCCTTGGGCCTTGTTTAGTTTTTAGCAGCAATACATTCGGTGCAGTCAGGGACTAGGGGTGGAGCCTGTTACTAGGCGAGGTTGTCCCCATTGCACTCGTTTGTATTGAGCTAACCCCAGATGATGTTGTAAGGGTTAAGTCATTAAAGTTGTTTACCCCTTACAACACCACCGCCGAGCTGTGCTGAAGAGAGCCACTCGGTGTATTATTAGGAAATAGGCTAGGGATAATAGGCGGACATCTACAACATCAGAAAGACCATCACGTCAGAGAGGCAAAACTCACAGAAAAATGACCTGGCACAATTGATGCGACAACTTTCCCCGAGACTAACAAGAAAAGTACAAATAGCACAAGAAACGGGTGCTTCAAATTGGCTGACAACACTACCAATCAAGGCAAAAGGCTTCAATCTAAACAAACAAGAATTTAATGATGCTATTGCACTGAGGTATGATTGGCCGATTGAAGGACTGCCCGATCGATGCGTTTGTGGAATCAACAACGATGCAGACCACAGCATGATATGTAAGAAGGGAGGATTCATCAGCATCAGGCACGATGAAGTAAGAGATGTAACGGCGAACATGCTCAGGGAGGTGTGTCGAGATGTGGTGCGCGAACCATCACTCATTCCCTTGGAGGGAGAGATCTTGCAGCACAGGACGGCCAACACACCAAACGAAGCACGAGTGGACGTTAGTGCAAGAAGTTTTTGGACAAGAGCACAGCGAGCATTCTTTGACGTAAGAATATTCGACCCAATGGCCCATAGGTACAGCGGGCTGTCTCTGGAGGCTGCACACAAGAGGAATGAACAAGAGAAGGTCAGGGCATATGGGGAAAGGATCTTAAATATCGAACATGGCAGCTTTACCCCACTAGTCTTCACCACATCTGGAGGGATGGGACCTAGGGCCCAGTGCTTCTATTCAAGGCTTGCAGAGATCATCGCAGATAAGAAGAAACAGCCCAGGAGCCACGTTGTAGCCTGGATGAGGTGCCGTCTATCTTTCTCGTTGCTCAGATCAGCACTACTATGCCTGCGGGGAACAAGACTGTCTGCACCACAACCAGCGACGGTGGCAGAAGTGGACTACGAGGCAGCAGTGGCAGAGGGTCGCATAGGAAGGAGACTGGATTGAAGTTGCATGGTGTTGAATAGTAATATCTGATGCTTGTAAAATAAAATGTATGAACAATATTAAATAAAAACGATTAAAAATCCACGATGATGAGTCTGAGTGCTGACCCCGGAATAGTAAGTAGCTGAATGACTACCAAGTCGGACGCTTTGATGACTGTTCTGACCTGGTTTAGTGTCCAAAGAGGGGATGCACAGGATGAGTGGTTTAAAAAAAACAAAAACAAAAATAAAAAAGGGATAATAGGCATGGCACATAGGTTTATTGTACTGGACTTTCCATGGAGTTTTGCTTTGTATTGTTCCCAATTCCTAAGTGATTGGGCATGATACAGTGTGTTCTGGGAGTCTGGTAGTGGTATGGTTGGGTAATGTTGGTGCAGTATAGAATAACCTTAGAAGTTATCTTGCATACTACACGCACTATGGAATAGACTCGGGGACAATATATATTTTTGTGTCTCCTTGTTACTTCTTTAATAGAGCAAAGAGGAAGATAACCATTTTTCCTAGAGAACCTGCGTGTCTTGGTGTTTGAGTCAGATATTAAGAGGGTGTCTGTTGCAGGGTAGTACGGTGCTGTGGGCTAGGCTATGTATATATATATATAATGAAAAGCAAAACCAACGCTGTGACGAACATCTATATTGGGCAACGTTTCGACCCCATACAGAGAGTAATTGTCATGCCTAAAATAAAGTAAAACAAACTATTAGTATCTAAGGTTTACATTTGATATAATACACAATAGCTTTAGTAACTAATACTGGAACTAAACCTAATGATCCTAACTAATTGACATACAAATACATGCAAACTAGAGAGAGAACAAAAATACCAAAAACATAACATACCATTAATAACATAGTAGTGGAATGGAGGAGTCTTGAGTATCCAGAGTGGGTATATGATACCGAGTTAAAAGGGACTCAGCTAGATGATGTGTAGCATCGTCAGTGGCTGTGTGTAGAATGGAGAAATGTGTTGAGTTAAATAAATGGTTGCTGCTTCAGAGTTTTCCCGAATAGCCGAATAAGACGGTTTTGAGAATGGCAAACCCGTCCTAAACGACCTACCCCTATGCTCAGCAATCCTGGTTGATAGACGGCGCTTTATATTTGCCTATATAGATCGCATTACAGCTACCGCACTTATATTGGTAAACCACCGAGGATTGCAGAGAGTCAGGTATCCGGTCCTTGAACCTGAAGCAGCGAGACAGAGTAAATGCTGGTTTAAATATAACTTTCAGAAAGACTTGGGGGTAAAAATCCTGGGTTAATTTATTTAGCTTATTACGAATATCATAGGATTTGTTACCATAAAAAGGAATAAAACAATCAATTATATCTTTTTTGACTGTTTGAACGGGAGGAGAAGGTGAATGAAGTTTAGACAGTTGTCTGCCAATATAGGTATCAGTGAAATGAACAGGGAAGCCGTTGAGTCTCAGAATATTTCAAGCCCCTTTTCTATCGAAGGTATATTGATGATACCTTTGTCATTTTTAAATCTCAAGAGCATGTTTTGCAATTTTTAGATTACCTTAATTCAAAACACCAGAACATAAAATTCACAGGTGAAATAGAAACCGACAATACTCTTCCCTTTCTTGGTATTAACATCACGAAACATACTCAGTCATTTTCCACTTCCATATACAGGAAACCAACTTTCACTGGCTTAATGACTAAATTTAATTCCAATATTCCCATTCATTTTAAAATTAATCTTATTTTGACCCTGGTAACACGAGCATACAGATTATGTTCTTCATATTTTGCCTTACACACTGAATTAGAAAAACTAAGAAATATTCTGAGACTCAACGGCTTCCCTGTTCATTTCACTGATACCTATATTGACAGACAACTGTCTAAACTTCATTCACCTTCTCCCGTTCAAACAGTCAAAAAATCTATAATTGATTGTTCTATTCCATTTTATGGTAGCAAATCCTATGATATTCGTAATAAGCTAAATAAATTAACCCAGGATTTTTACCCCCGAGTCTCTCTGAAAGTTGTATTTAAACCTGCATTCACTCTGTCTCGCTGCTTCCGGTTCAAGGACCGAATACCTGACTCTCTGCAATCCTCGGTGGTTTACCAATATAAGTACGGTAGTTGTAATGCCACCTCTATTGGCCAAACAAAGCGCCATCTATCAACCGGGATTGCTGAGCATAGGGGTAGGTCGTTTGGGACGGGTTTGCCACTCTCAAAACCGTCTTATTCGGCTATTCGGGACCACTCTGAAGCAGCAGACCATTTCTTTAACTCAGACAATTTCTTCATTCTACACACAGCCACTGACGATGTTACACGTCATCTAGCCGATCCCTTTTAACTCAGTATAATAAACCCACTCTGGGTACTCAAGACTCCTCCATTCCACTACTATGTTATTAATGGTATGTTATGCTTTTTGTTTCTCTCTTAGTATTTTTATGTCAATTAGTTAGGATTATTAGGTTTAGTTCCAGTATTAGTTACTAAAGTTATTGTGTATTATATTAAATGTAAACCTTAGATATTAATATTTTGTTTTTACTTCATTTTAGGCTTAAAAATGACTTTCTGTATGGGGTCGAAACGTTGCCCAATAAAGATGTTCGTCACAGCGTTGGCTTTGCTGCTCATTATATATACTGTATATACAGTATATATATATATATATATATATATATATATATATATATATATATATAGAGAGAGAGAGAGAGAGAGAGTATAACTAACATTAGAAGCAATGTGATATCAATAATAATAACTATATTTAAATAACTATAATAATAATGTAAACACTTCTTGAAAGATATTTTCTTCGATATTCCCCAGGGGAAAAGTTGTTATAAGTTTGGGAGGAAGAGTCTTGAAGAGTTTCAGACTTTAGTAGAAAGAAGTCTGAGCTCCCGAGGAAAATATGTTATAAAGACAAATTATTTTGCTTGACTGCAAGGTGAGCAGAGTTGAAACAGTGTCACTAACAATTTTAGGAACACATTTCCATAAGGCTCACATATACAGTAGATTCCTGGTAAGTATAATTATGTTGTGGTTTAGTATATTATCTAATGATTTTCAAAACTTGATCTGGAAAATATATACCACACTATAACATCTTCAAAGTATTTTAGAAATGTTCATTTAAAATACCTCTAGCTAATCTGATAGTCCCACTGGTTTGCCTGGCGCCAATCCAATATTATTTTTGCTTCGTAGGTAATACTTATTCAGCCAATACGTCGAAATATATATTGACATATATACATATTTTCAAGGCAAGAGAAGCGTACTTTATCAATTGAGAATTTTCTGTCCAAAGATATGATTGTTTGGGAGTCTAACAAGTCTCATTAAAAACAAATGGTTTTGTGTTATGCTATATTTGTCTTTATTCAATTAGGGATTGATATTGAGTGGTATTTGAACCAGAACATATAACAAATATCATCCATAGCATATTATTAACGTAGATAACATAACGTGGACGATAATAGATTAGTATAAACACAATCGAATGTTTCAGTGAGTAAGGGTGGAAGTATGATACGGTACGATATATATCTCGCATTTCGAACTCCTTAAGAATAACAAAACATACTGGTGCGATAATTAAAAATGCCGTACCGTAATTTCGTACCTTAGATCGCAATTGTGGATGTTTGTTTCGAGCGAATATGGATCTATATTTATAGCTAGGGCTGTTTCAAGTAAGTAACCTAAGTATTCGTTCACTCTAGATTAAGATGATGATTATACCTATAGAACTATAATATGCAAAACATTCATGTATGCAAGCATACAGACAAATGAGACCAAATATAACCTAGCTATTAATAAATAATTGTCCCTCCAGAAGACCAAGGCCAAGAGTATCGGTAGGCAATATTAGAACGACTGGGAAGATTAAATAGAATGTGCTATAAATATTTAATGCTTACATCATTTGTTTAAAGGAAGACAAAATGTTAAGTTATTACACAACTTATTGGGCCTATAGGCGGTACATGAACACATAGTAGTAATGTGTTTGACATGTTGACAAACCTTAAATATTGTACATATACAGTATGTTATTGGTAATATACCATAATACTACTATGTGTTAGTACACATAAACTTACAGAAACTATAAACTGAAATATTATTTTCACAGGTGTGTGTGTGGTCATGCGTGTGGAAGACAGAAATAAAGATCGGTGTCACAAAAATGGAAAGTAATGAGCAATATCTGACTCAGCCAAGAACGCGAATTATGAAAATTGCCGACCTTTTTCACTTAAAGACGCTCTTGACATGAAATAATACTCAAGAGAATCCGTTTGATAGGAGAGAAGACTTTAACGCATGTATGTGTCTACCTTTGTGTGCGTATGTGTGTGTACCTGGCAGCAGGAATTAGCTCGAAGAAATCAACTGGTAACGGTGTT
This sequence comes from Paralithodes platypus, assembly GCA_032716605.1. Classification (NCBI taxonomy): domain Eukaryota; kingdom Metazoa; phylum Arthropoda; class Malacostraca; order Decapoda; family Lithodidae; genus Paralithodes; species Paralithodes platypus. Next base: position 45,614,938 of record CM064485.1, read on the forward strand.
GCATATAACATTAAGAAAATATTTGTTTACCGTTTCTCATAAATATTGAAAAAAACATGGGTGCTTATCCAGATGCTATATTCCGTGGGGAAATGTCTCCAAGTATACATAACAATCACCTTTTGATCCATCAAAATTACGAGCACTTCAGAGTAGGATACAACCTCTGCTCGTTGTTAACGTTGCACTGAAACATATTTTCTGGCCAAGATTGTTTTGGTTTGTGGTTATTTTGAACACTGGTACATTGATTTGCATAAGTTTGTTTCCGTAGTTAGCATAGTTGATACTCAGTTTGTTTGCAACCTTTTTTGGCCTAAATCATTTGGTTATAAATTATGTTAAGGGGCTTTCCCACATGCCCGATTTTCGTCGTAGACAATAGTGCTGCTGGAGTTAGTCACTTGGTCGTGAGAGTCGATATGATATTTGGAATTTTCAAAAAATGTTCCCGAATGTCAGGTACGACGGTTGAGCAGTGTCGGTAATGCGTCTGCGATTATTCGCGATATTTGGATGTTTTGGGAGAATGTAAAGGTGGAATGTTTGGGCGCGGGATTTAGGCATCAGGGCTAGACCCAGGTGAGGTTATAGGCATGTGATAAAGAGTCGCTGGAACTCCTGTTTCATTTGCTTGACCTCTCTTACTGATTTTCTTTGTGCCTCATTTACACTGAGAGCAATCCAGCTAGCTCTCACAAACACCTCCTCCTCCTATCCACTTCACTACACTAAACATGCACACCACACTTCATTCCTCCACACCAAAATAAAAAAAAAAAAAAAAAATGATGAATTGTAGCCCAGCCTCGGAGTCCCCAGGGGGTGGGACCATAAATGCCCCCTCACCCGACCGACCATCCCCTGACGACCCCACACAATTACCTGGACCTCGGCCTGTTACTCTTTCTATTAATTTCTGCAACATTCGCGGACTTTCCTCTAACTTTCACTCTGTTGAGCACCATCTCTCCTCCTACAAACCTGATCTTCTCTTCCTCACCGAAACTCAGGTGTCTGTAGCAACTTCCAGCAACCCCTTCTCTGTATCCTCCTACTTTCTCTATCCTAGTTTCAAAGCCAAAGGCGGATGTTGTGCATATGTGCACAACAAACTCACTTGCTCTCGTGTTCGACTCCTCTGAATTCTCAACTTTATGGCTCAAACTTTCCTGTCATTCTCTTACTAAATATTTCTGTGCTGTCTATCTTTCCCCTAACTCTACCTACTTTCTGAAATTCTTTGACTATCTAAACTCTACAGTGGAACACATTCTATCCATTTCTCCTTTCTCAGAAATCTCCATCTTAGGAGATTTCAACGTTCACCACCGCCATTGGCTCTCCTCTCACACTACTGATCCACCTGGTGAACAAGCCTACGTCTTTTCTATGCTAAATGACCTAGAGCAGTTAGTTCAGCAACCCACCCGTATCCCGGATCGCATCGGAGATCGGCCCAACATTCTTGACTTGTTTCTAACTTCTAACCCTTCTTCTTATACTGTCGATCTTTTCTCTCCTCTGGGCTCCTCCGACCATAAACATATCTCTGTCACCTGTCCTATCTCTCCAGTACAGCCACCCGAACCTCCTAGCCGGCGGCGCTTGTGGCACTTTGGCGCTGCCGACTGGGAGCTCTTCGGCAGTACTTCTTTGATTTCCCATGGAATGATTTCTGCTTCCATGGCCGAGGACCCTCGGAGAGTGCTGAACGCATTACCGAGGTAATCCTATCGGGCATGGAAGCATACATTCCATTCTCTTTCTCTCAGACTAATGCTAAAAAATCTTGGTTTACTCACGCCTGTTCTACTGCTGTCCGCAATAAGGAGGAAGCATTCAAACGGTACCGAAGCCTTAAAACTCAAGACTCTCATTCTTCCTATGTTTCTGCCCGGAATCAAGCCAAATCTGTTCTTCGACTTGCCAAACACTCTTTCATCAATAATAAATGCACTGAACTATCCAACTCTAGCTCTTCCCAAGCTTTCTGGCATCTAGCCAAAACCCTCTCCAACAATTTCTCTTCCTCGTCTTTCTCTCCCCTTTCCCACTCTGATGGCACAACCATCACTTCTTCCTTTGACAAAGCTAAACTCTTCGCTCAAACTTTTGCTAGAAACTCCACCTTGGATGATTCCGGTGCTATTCCTCCCTCTCCGCCCTCCTCTCTCTTACTTATGCCTAATATCCTAATCTCTTCTAAAGATGTACTTTCTACCCTCTCTGGGCTTAACACTAATAAGGCGTACGGTCCGGACGGTGTTCCTCCTGTTGTTCTCAAAAACTGTGCTTCCGTGCTGACTCCCTGCCTAGCAAACTCTTTCGTCTCTGTCTATCCTCTAACGTCTTCCCTTCATGCTGGAAGTTTGCTCACATTCAACCTGTCCCAAAGAAGGGTGACCGCTCTCAACCCTCCAACTATCGTCCAATTGCTCTTATCTCTTGTCTTTCTAAAGTTTTTGAAACTATTCTTGCTTCCAAATTTCTTAAGCATTTCTCTTCTCATAATCTGCTCTCAGATCGCCAGTATGGCTTCCTTAAGGGGCGCCTAACTGGTGATCTTCTTTCATATCTTACTAACTCTTGGTCATCCTCCTTTCGGGACTTCGGTGAGACTTTTTCTATTGCACTAGACATATCGAAAGCCTTCGATAGAGTCTGGCATAAATCTTTAATTTATAAACTACCCTCATTCGGTTTCTATCCCTCCATCTGTGCCTTTGTCTCAAATTTCCTTTCCGGCCGTTCCATAGCCGCGGTTGTGGACGGCCATTGTTCACTTCCTCACCCTATAAACTCTGGTGTTCCTCAGGGCTCTGTCCTATCTCCTATTCTCTTTCTAATTTTTATAAATTATCTCCTTAACTGTATCTTAATTCCCATCCATTCATACGCAGACGACTCAACCTTACACTACTCCATTAGTTTTTCAGAACGCCCCAGCCAGCAATCCCTCAACGACAAACGTAATGAAGCCATAGAACTCTTAAAATTCTGATCTAAATACTATTTCCAATTGGGGCAGAGAAAACCTTGTTAACTTTAATGCTTCCAAAACCCAATTTCTCCATCTTTCTACCCGTCAGGATCTCCCAGCGGACTATCCCTTATTCTTCAACAATACAAAAATCAACCCTTCATCTTCTCTCAATATTCTTGGTGTCTCTTTTTCTTCTGCTCTCATTTGGAAGGACCATATTACCAGTCTTGCTAAGGCAGCCTCCCAGAAGCTGGGTGTGCTCAACCGCCTTAGGGGTTCTTTTCCCCTGCACAGCTTCTTGCTCTGTACAGGGGCATAGTGCGCCCTTGTATTGAGTATTGTTCACATGTGTGGGGAGGTTCCTCTCACACCGCTCTCCTAGACAAAGTTGAAAGGAAGGCCTTTCGTATCATTAACTCCCGTCCACTCACCAACTCTCTGCAATCTCTCTCTCTCCGCCGCAATGTTGCATCTCTCTCGCTATTCTATCCGCTACTATAATAATCAGTGTTCCTCAGAGCTATCCCAGTGCATACCACCTCCTTTACGTAGGGCACGTGGTACCCGTCTTGCAACTCAATCCCACCCCTACTCTGTGCAACTCTCCAACCCAAGAGTGAAACGTTACTCTCAAACTTTCTTCTACTCAACAGCTGAGCTCTGGAACTCTCTCCCAGAATCAGTCTTTCCCTCTTCCTATGACTTAAATTGCTTCAAACTCCGTGTGTCCAGGCATTTTGGCTCGAATGTCCCTTGATTTTGGCCCTGTCACTCTTTCAACTATGGGGGAGGCACTCGCTATAGGCAGTTATGCCTTTTGCCTCCCTCAATCACATAGAACAAAAAAAAAAAGGCTGCGTTTGGACGCGTCACTGCGGGCCTTGGCTACTGTGGACTAAGTCACTCCCTAACTCACTCACTCATTGTCAGTATCACTTGAATAACGATGAAATTTATTGCACGAACGGCACGAACGCTCACATCCCCAAAACACAATGTGCGCGCTCTTTGAAAGCTCTCTTAAGAGCGCGAGCATATAAAGGCCAGGAAGTAATACCATATTTCCTGGAAATGTAAGGAGAAATGAGCAGTATATGGGAGTGTCCATGCATATCTCTTTTTGTTTTAATTGATAAGGATCCTACAACACACATTATAAATGCACCCCCAAACCAATTAAGCTTTAACCACTTCATTGCTTTAGAGATAATTGTTGTCTGAACGTGTTACTAAAACAATTTATCTACTTGTGTTTTATACATGGAAACCTACTATCCGTTACGTTAATAGTCATTGTCCAGCCTGGAAATGTTCTAAATTGGTGTCATCCGAGGATACTAGGGATATATAACAGTCAAGGACAAAAATAGCTTCGAAAAAAAATAAAAATAAAAATAAATCCACAACATTACGGACGATATACGTCGTTTTTGATGGTGCCACTTTTCAGTCTGGGCCATGGACTATGTAATTTAATATTTCGTTGCATGTTTTTTTTTTGTCAACAAGAATCACTTCCAGACTGTTGTTATGGGAACAATTAATACGATTATATTTGACTGTACAAGACGTTCACCTTCTGTTGTGTCATCAGGAGCTATAAGCTCTATACAGGTCGGTCTCCGCATGTGATTTTCTAAATTAGGTCGTATACATGAGTTTATGTTCACTGCCATGTTCACAACTGGAATAACGAGTATATTGGTATTATTTATCTTTATAGTGTGTGTGTGTGTGTGTGTGCGTGTGCGTGTGTGTGCCCTGATTAGATTGGAGACTAGACAGTATAGGTTTTGTTTACAAATGATGTTTTAGTAACAACTGCTGTTTGGGGTCATTGCTCAGTCATTAATACAATAATAATAATAAAATATCTATGCACATAAAGAAACACTGCCAAAGTGTATATGACACACACTAAGAAATCTTAGCTCCCTATAATGTTAACGACTGTGCTTCTTTAGAGTATGGTAATTTTCAACTGTATGTATTGCTATGTAAATCATTGTTTATGCTTTTTATTTTATTGCCAATAACACAGTTTTCTGTTCATTATTTCTTACCTAAAATGTTAAATTTATTATATTATTTTCGGAATGTTCATATCCACCACATTATGCATACTGGTACTTACTCTTTATCTCTTACATGTTAGGTGCATTTAAATTACATAATGTATACTAACATATTATATTCAATATTAATGGTTTACCCTTCCAATGATTATATACATATTACAATGTATGTTTGCGGTATTAACCCTGCGGGTGACGTTCTGGAATGTTTTGGCAAGTTACAGCAATTTCCAGGCTTTAAAAGCCTGTAAAATACGTAAAAATCGAGTGTCAGTGGGCGGGAGCGTGAGGGGTCCACCTCCGACCCTCAGAGCACCGAGCGGCTCACTGAGCTAGGCTGTCTCGCGGGGTCTCGCTCTGTCTCTCTCATCAGTGTAGCCAAGCTAGCGAGTGTGTTAAAATAGCGGGGTTCCCACGTTTCACTGGGACCACTGCGGGTGAACCAGACCACGTACAGGGTCCGTTCTGGTGTAATTTTGAAGCTATTTTCACCTAGTTTTTGGCAGAATACACTTCATTTAATGCAGATGCTTGATTTATCATTCAGGAGTGCCTGAATATGCCCTAAATAGCCGCAGCCAAAGGGTTAAACTAAAGGTAAGTGCGTTTCCAAGCTGTGAATAAGACGAAGAAAGGAATTAGGAACCTTCAATCTGCAAATTAAGTTGCCATACGTCACCAGATGTGCCAATTATTGTAATACAATATGAACATGACTAGAAAGAGTGTCAATTTCTAAGATATTTTCCAAAGTTATCAGTCTTACGATAAGCCATATTAATCTTTAAAAAGTTGTCATATTTATTATAATAATCTTATATATTTTTTAACGTTCTACTTAATTGCATCTGAAAAAATAAGAGAGCAGAACAACACATACTGAGTAATAACAAACAAAATCCATTACGAAACTGGAAATATAGGCTACAAAAATACAAAAAGTATATCATGCACCTGCGTTCGTATGTCATTGACTTATTTATAATATTGGTATTTAAATTAAACGATTTAATCCACAATATGACTATTCTGTCATTTAGGTAATATTTTCTGAAAACAAATTGTGAAGCAGATAATATATTTATTGAGGCTGTTGATTAACTGATGGATAAGCCCATAATTGTTTAGTAAATCAAGATATTTTCATTAGTTTACATCATTACAATTTGTATTTTGCAATTATAGTAATTTCCACAATTGGGTGATGTTCTAGAGGTCATTGAGTTATATTTAGTCACAAAAACACACTAATAATATAAATATCAAAAGCTTAACCCGTTAACAGCACTGAGACTCTTAAGAGGTTTTACTAGGAAAGGCGACAGACTCTTAAGATCCAAGGCCTAAAAAAAGCCTTTTAAAAGACCCCAGTGGCACTCAAAAGAAAGGAATACGTGATTAAGCGAGATAATTCCCTCCATACCTCCTATCACTCCACCACGTGTCAAAACTCCTAAAATGCACTAAAAGCCTGTATTGTCATTGATTTTGTCCATGAAATTGTCTGTCAAAGTATGCACAAAGGTACTCTTCAATTTACATGGTGAATATTCATGTTTTTATTAGATTTACTCTAATATTATAGAATGAACTTTCCTTTTTCTTGTCATGTAAGAAGAAGTGCATACAAAGGAATTATTTTGTCCAAAACCGCCCCAGAGTGAATATTTTGGTACGACAGCCTTACTATAATACCAAGAAAAATTGTTTCAGATTTATTTCTATAGGAACAAATAGTGATGATAGAATATGTTTAACTCCACCATCGAATAGAGTGGAAAAGGTGCTTGTGATAAAGAAACATAATTATTAATTCAGTGAGTTTCAAAAATATTTTGAGGTAATTTACAGAAAATCACGATTAAAATTAAAAACATTACAAATATTCACTTTACACAATCATCATTAACCCCTTCGGTGCAGCGGCTTCTATATCGAAAAATACACCCAGGCAGTTATTTTCCCGCTAATTCAGCTCAATATATGTCGCCCTAGAACCATATCCATTGCGCTGAGCAAATTGGAATTGTTACGCTGGCCAGCTTGCCAGAATGCACTCGTAACTCGCTAGTGCTCGCCAGGGCAGTGATATGGGCTACAATAATCGTAGAACGATGATCTTTCTTTCATAGAGTTCATGTTGTCACACACAGATCAGTGGTGGTCTTTATTCTTGTCTGTGACACTTGGAAGTGTTTTATATCATTGATAGAATATAAGATGCATTGTGTGAAGTTGTAGGGAGAAAGAGAGCGAGCAGCGTGGTGGTAATATGTGCGTGTGTATGTATGTGTGCCTCCCTCGCTCGGAGGAGTTTCCTACGCTCATGATTGGCCGGCGGGCGTGACGCGTCATATGACATCTGCTCCTCATGACGTAGTCGTCTGTGATTGGGTGCTGCTGCCTTTGTTAGTGCTGGGGGGCTCCTGCCCGCGTTTCTCCTGCAGAACTTGGCACAGCGTGCTTGGTCCTACATGTCCTTTGCAATCTGTCCCCCCATCTAACCCCCTGTACTACTATCTCTCTCTCTGAACTTCTTCTTTTTCATACTTCTCTCTTTATTCAATTACTTATCCCTTCTGGTTCTGCATAAGACTTCCATAGTCAGCCAGTCGTATTACCAGCACCAGTTCTCCATATATGTTTGCACTAGCTTTAGGGATTATTAGAGTCATAGTCAAATGGTATCATAGTATTGGGGTGCTCCTAATTATTGAGTTGTTCTTTCCTACTATTTAATGCTAGACAGTGTACGGTATCTTTGGTCGTTGTCTGAGTTATGTATGTGGCAAGTCAGAGCCTGTACAACATCGACGAAGCTAGGTAGCCTGTAACCCTTGTGCATATTTTTCCTTTGTGAGTGTAGCAGTATACAGGTGAAGGGCTTTTGCCTACTCTTACCTGTATGCTTGCTACCTCATTTTTGTTGACCTTTGTGGAGCGCCAGGGCAAGACCAGATACTAGAGATCTGGAATTACCAAGAGAGCCTCCAAGTCACTTAACGTAACATAAGGGAAATCTGTTCAAGGGGAGACAGTAGGCTACGAGCATGCTTGCGCTCTGCCTAGTTTCCTGATACCTTTTATGCCACTGCTAGACTTTATTAGTGAGAAAGACAGCATTGGGTTCATTAACTTTCATTGTGTATGCTTTAGGAATTATTCACGCCTTATTTTAACCTAGGTTGATGCATAGTGCAGTTTGGCTGTTACGTTGGCTAAGGAAGTACTGTGTTTGAGTGGTTATTATTATTAGTGCTGTCACAGAGTTGTTGCACTCCCTTGTTATATATATATGTATCCTACTTGTTGGTGTATTTAAGGATACACGCTTTGGTGTCCTGCCCCTGCATTATTTCTGTTCTAGTATTAACGAGCCATCTTAGGAGCATCCGACCTTTTCAGAAGATTCCTTATCTGATTGCTGTAGAACTAGACTGCCCGTGTCTTCATAGAGCACATTGAAGAGTTTAGTGTTGAGTACTGGACTCACACGAAAGTTAACGGAAGCATATATCCTCTATTAAATCGTATGATAGTTTATTCAAGGATTGTTATTACTTTAGGGCATTTTCGTTACGTAAGTACTCCTGTTGTGAGTTGGCTTTGCTGTCACCGGAAAGCCTTTGTAGAAGTGCACTAAAACCCAGTTAATTGATACCCCATTAGATCCAGTAAGATAATATCTGGAGCGTTGAAGTGTTTTGTTCACCGGGGTACTAGTTCGAGGGGTTTGGAATTAGCGTAACGTTGTTGCAGATATAGCCCCCTAATCATTTAGTAATTATTAAGTGCCCTTGTTTCTTTCGTAGTGCAGGTCGTAACAGAATGAAACTCAGATGAGTTCCGACCCCCCCCCCCCCCAACAATTACTGTCACAATAAGATAGAGAATTGGTCCTATTTTTGTTGATTTTCAGTTTCTAAAATACCTCTTCATTGTACACACACCCTTCCTCAACCATTGCACTAAGCACACTGATATATGTATGGGTGGCAAGCACTCCTGGAAGCGTCTGGCAACAAGTGGGGCGGTTTGGGACAACCACTTAAGCCGGTACTACCAGAACGTAAATGTAGGTCAACCGCAATGTATCCCGTTTTTACATAGTTCGTATAATAATATCATTCACAGTGAAATGATTAAAGGTTTTATGTTTTCTTTTGGTATTTTTGTAGTATTGCCTTCCCTCTATCTCCTGATATGTAGCAACAACTTTTGAGGCAATAATTGTGGGTACAAAGTGAGCAAACCAATACAAATTTGGTGATGTGCCACAGGCACAAATATTTGAATGATCTTTGAATTACTTACGTAAATTCAGTACCCTGTGTGAAACGGTTAATTTTAGACTACTGAAGATATGTATAAGTTGTATGTCAAAACGTTTTCACCAATATGAGAATACAGATGTTCATTGTGTATCTGGTTATCCTATTCCTACTTACACTACGAATTCCTAAGGGCACATCTATTTCTAGTAGCCTATATGTATTGTATGACATATTTGCAGAAGGTTATTTTTACCAGTTCATTACCTCGAAATACGTTTTGAACTTATTCCCGATCGTCTTGTTTTTCTGATGCCTTGTTCCCCCTTGCCCTGGACCTCAGTGTGTCGCCGTAATCACCATAATGGGCCATAAATGATGAGAATTTTAAAACAGGATAGGTGAGGTTGATTAGGGGTAATGTTGGTCTAGGTGGGGGCACCGGGGGAGCTGGGAGATAATTCTGGAGTGGTGTGTGTCTGTGTGCAGCATTGTTATCGTTTTTAAGAAGCTCTGATACTTGGTATTTTTAAAACATAAATCTAAGTAGGCTATTCAAACACTAATGAATAGTGATTAGATATACAATTTAATCCTTTACATGCTCATGACGAGTTTTGAGCTTATTCTGACTATTATTTGACGATTTTATTCAGATTAGAAAGGGGATATGGAAGTGGAGGGTTAATTCAGATCAGAAATTACCCTTTTGATATCCACAGATCCTTCCTAAATTGTATAAAATCGTGTCATGATAGCTTGACTAAACTGTTCAAAATGGCGTAATGATCCTCAAGGGGTTAATTTGAATTTTGCTATTACGAATGTGTATGATTAACTGATACAGGCAGCTGTATGTGCCATAACTAAAGTCTCAAAAGACCTTGCTTAACTTCATAAACAATACACAGCAACCACATCCCCAAAATATTTCTCTTAAGGACAATTCGTTCATAGCCTTAATAATTATAGAGTAGATGTGGATCATAAGAGTTTGGTAAAATCATATAATTTTCCTATTCTGGGTTAATTTTCTCTATATTGAGTCTGACTCGTGTAAAAATGATGCTCACATTTGAACACTGGACTGGACTTATGGACCAGGCCAGTCAGTCATAGTCGATGTAGAGCACTGACGGCTAATGTGAAGGATCACTGACTTTGAATTTGCTGATGATGCAGTTCTCCTAGTGAGTCACTAGAGGATTCTCACACATCGCTCTAGAGGCACTATATGAGGCAATTGGAGCCCCTAGGTCTCTTTAGAGTAAGGGCAAAAGTTCAAGCGCGTACTAACCTGTAGGGCGAGGTCAGTGCAGTCGGTAGGCCTACATACATGTAAGTGGTGGGCTTATAGAGGTCTTGGATAAAT
>CM064485.1:45625741-45650731 GCA_032716605.1 Paralithodes platypus
GAAGAAGGACACAACAAAACAAAATCAATGCCCTTTGTCTCTCCATAGTCCTGAGACACCATTTACCTGGGTAACACAACTTTCCTTTTCACCGCTCGGTATGGGTAAGTCAAATTATGATTGGAAACGGTACTGCTAAACTGTATGGGTGGCATATATGCGCTAAGTGACCATGGTTGAAATAAAAGTATGAAACGACTGTTTATATAATATATATATATATATATATATATATATATATATATATATTTTTTTTTTTTTTTTTTTTCTATGTGAATGAGGGAGTCAAAAGGCATAACTGCCTGCAGCGAGTGCCTCTCCCGGATTTCAAAGAGTGACAGGGCCGAAATCAAGGGACGTTCGAGCGAAAATGCCTGGACACACGGAGTTTCAAGCAATTTAAGTCATAGGAAGAGGAAAAGACTTATTCTGGGAGAGAGTTCCAGAGCTCAGCAGTTGAATAGAAGAAAGTCTGAGAATAGCGTTTCACTCTTGGGTTGGAGAGTTGCACAGAGTAGGGGTGGGATTGTGTTGCAAGGCAGGTACTACGTACCCTACGTTGAGGAGGTGGTATACACTGGGAAAGCTCCGAGGAACACTGATTATTGTAGTAGCGATAGAATAGTGAGAGAGATGCAACATTGCGGCGAAGAGAGAGATATTGCAGAGAGTTGGTGAGTGGAGTTAATGATACGAAAGGCTTTCCTTTCTACTTTATCTAGGAGTGCGGTGTGAGAGGATCCTCCCCACACATGTGAACAATACTCAATACAAGGACGCACTGTGCCCCTGTTCAGAGGAAGTAGCTGCGCAGGGGTAAAGAGCCCCTTGAGGCGGTTGAGCACACCCAGCTTCTGGGAGGCTGCCTTAGCGTAACTGGTAATATGATCTTTCCAAATGAGAGCAGAAGAAAAAGAGACACCGAGAACATTGAAGGAAGATGAAGGGTTGATTTTTGTATTGTTGAAGAATAAGGGAAAGTCCTCTGGAGGTTCCTGACGGGTAGTAAGATGGATAAATTGAGTTTTGGAAGCATAAAATGTAACAAGGTTTTCTCTACCTCAATTGGAAATAGTAGCTAGATCAGAAGATAAGCATTTTATGGCTTCATTACGTTTATTTTTGAGGGACTGCTGGCTGGTGCGTTCTGGAAAACTATTTGAGTGGTGTAAAGTAGAGTCGTCTGCATATGAATGGCTGGGACTAGGTGTACAGTTGAGAAGATCATTTATGAAAATTATATATATATATAAATATATATATATATATATATATATATATATATATATATATATATATATATATATATATATATATATATATATATATATATATATATATATATATATATATATATATATATATATATATATATATATATATATATATATATATATATATATATATATATATATATACTGTATATGTTTCAGTTGCATGGCCTCTCTTACTGATTTCCTTTGTGCCTCACTTACAATAAGATTAATCCAGCTAGCTTCCATAAACACCTCCTCCTATCTACTTCACTACACTAAATTTGCACACCACACTTCCTTCTTCCACTTCAAAATGTATTAAATACAATATGATGATAAATATACCTGCCTCGGGGGATGGGGACTCAGAATAGTATTTTCGTTATCTTCTGCAGATAATGAAATAAGATTATTTCACTAATAATTGGCTGTATGAGTGTGTGTGTGTGTGTGTGTGTGTGTGTGTGTGTGTAGACGAATAGGGTTACAGTGTATTTGCATTGATAATATAGCTCTCAGAGAGAGAGAGAGAGAGAGAGAGAGTTCTGAACCCTTCTGATCACTGGACAGAGGCACTATAATTTTGTGATACATTATCTTCACCACACCTCACTCTCGTCAGCTGCTGCCTCTCTGTGTCACCATTATCACTATCTCACTCCCTCACACAGACCCTCTCTGTGTCACCATTATCACTATCTCCCTTCCTCACACAGACCCTTTCTGTGTCACCATTATCACTATCTCACTCCCTCACACAGACCCTCTCTGTGTCACCATTATCACTATCTCCCTCCCTCACACAGACCCTCTCTGTGTCACCATTATCACTATCTCACTCCCTCACACAGACCCTCTCTGTGTCACCATTATCACTATCTCCCTCCCTCACACATACCCTCTCTGTGTCACCATTATCATTATATCACTCCCTCACACAGACCCTCTCTGTGTCACCATTATCACTATCTCACTCCCTCACACAGACCATCTCTGTGTCACCATTATTACTATATCACTCCTTCACACAGACCCTCTCTGTGTCACCATTATCACTATCTCACTCCCTCACACAGACCCTCTCTGTGTCACCATTATCACTATCTCACTTCCTCACACAGACCCTCTCTGTGTTACCATTATCACTATCTCACTCCCTCACACAGACCCTTTCTGTGTCACCATTATCACTATATCACTCCCTCACACAGACCATCTGTGTCACCATTATCACTATATCACTCCCTCACACAGACCATCTCTGTGTCACCATTATCAGTATCTCACTCCCTCACACAGACCCTCTCTGTGTCACCATTATCAGTATCTCACTCCCTCACACTGACCCTTTCTGTGTCACCATTATCACTATCTCACTCCCTCACACAGACCCTCTCTGTGTCACCATTATCACTATATCACTCCCTCACACAGACCCTCTCTGTGTCACCATTATCAGTATCTCACTCCCTCACACAGACCCTCTCTGTGTCACCATTATCGCTATATCACTCCCTCACACAGACCCTCTCTGTGTCACCATTATCAGTATCTCACTCCCTCACATAGAACTTAGCCATCCAAATATAAGTGACATGGTACTAATAAGGTACTCTGTTGGGAAGGTAGAATAGCCAGTTTCGTCAATGACCAAAGCTATATTTGTATCCAGACAGACTGTGAACATTATGGGTGTCAGTGCTGCTTTTGGGGTTTCTGTACTGAGGTGACAGGCAAACCTTTTGTGTAGAAGTATCCTTTTGTACATCTGAATAGCAAGTTATATTGACTGTTCCTATGCATTTTCATAGTTTGGAATATATATGGTTTCTGAATTGTTTTGCTCTGATCAGGAAGTTTTAGGCTACTCACGCAAATCGTGATACCAAAATAATAATGATATATATCGTTTGCCTTAGATATTAAGGCATATTTAAAGAGTGTGGCTATGTCAACAATATTTACTTCCACTCTGTAGCTCCATCACCAGGATATTTAATGGGTTGTTTATCCAGGTGACAGGTGCTCACATTTACATGTTTTTGTTCCCTTTACTAAACAAAAACAAAATCTGATAATGTGACATATTCGAAGTATGTTTTCGTTTTGAGTTTTGTCACTTATAACATGTAATATGTAATATTTGCATAATTAAAACCACAGGGTATAATTAATTTATGCCTAGGAATGTACGTGTGATTCTACTGTATGCTGTTGTATGTGTACGTGTGTTCATGCCTACATCTGCATTTTTGGGTATACATGTATGTATGTGAACCATGTATGTACAGTATATACCCTCAGATTATACTTCATATGTAACCAATAATATGAACAAGAAGTATGATAGATGTATGCCATTCAGTATACGTGGTAAGCATGTATGAATCATGTGTAGTATTTCTCTCAGTTATCTCACATTAACACCTTCTTTACCGGCGACGTCTTTTCCATTTTATTGTAGCTATGTTTAGAGGATTTTGTGCAATTTAAGAAGGATATGTGGTAGTAAAAAGGGTTAAAATAGATACTTCGAACCTGTTATTTGCTGGATGCCCATTCTAAGCTGCACACAAATCGTCTAATAGTAGCCAGAATAAAGTTAAAAAGACGTAGCCGGTACAGAAGAGGTTAATTAATAGGTTTTAATGTGTTCAGAAACTGGTAACCCAGAGATTGCTGAGGTTGTAAGTGTTCGTAATCATAATATCAATAACTCATGTGTAGCTTTATGGGTTTGTGTGCAAGCGAATATTTGCGAGAAGGTTACGATAGCTAAGACGGGCAACTACCTGTAGTTAATCTCAAGAATAATACATAACATAATAGCTCTCTCTCTATCTCTCTCAACAATAATAATATATTGCGTGTTTGCCTAATTACTCAAGCCACTATCTGAAATAGTTTTCTTTTTTATATAAATTATATTTCAACTACTCCCTCTCGGGCATAGGCTGATAGCCTTTACACTCTACCGCTGAACACGGTGAGGCCCGTGAGGTCTTGTTCCAGTCTAGGGAGTGAGACATGCGAAGCTTCACGGCTCAAAGCAACTCCATCTCTGAAACTGCTCCGCCTCTGTGCTTCACAGTCTCATCCCCCAGGCTCGGACCCTCACTCTCAGAAAGCCACCTATTGAGCAATTAACTTACTAGGCATTGCCCCCCTGTAGCATATTTTTGAATATGGGAATATTCATACAATGCTATTTAATCAGGGAACAATGAGGGTATTTATTTGGCATTTCGGTGTGCTGTGGTAATGCACTGATACTAGGTACAGTACAAATTCCATCCCAATAATATCTTCCCATTGACATATTGGGATTCGAACCCGGGTCCATTAGATTACCAGTCCAGTGGCAAGACCACTCCTCCACACCTTCCCATATCATGAACCCGCTATTTAAGGATTATTATCAGGGGTGATATAAGAACGATAGCCAATACAATTAATGTTTATTATTGTACTGGAAACGACGCCCGTTTACTCTAGACTAAAACTAATAACACTACTACTACTGTAATTAGTGATATTTAAATTTCATTTAAGGAGAGGTACAGCCGAGTGACTATACTAATGACATTTGAGGATCGATTCCCTATACATCTCTAGAATATATTACTGGCATTGAGCTGGTACGGTGTTCCGTTATAGAAATCTACCATATTAGTGTAGGCACATTTGTCCTTTAAAAAAGGATTCGTGTATTTTTTTTGTTAAAAGCAAAAACTCACTTGATTTTGTTAGATGATACTATAAACATGAAACAACATTAGGGTGGCATTTTTTCTGAGCATTCTAATGGCCTGAAATCCAATATGGCCGCCACCGTAGCAAAACGCCCTAAATTTGACGCTAAAATTAAATTGATGTGGTTTAAATATATTTTTTTCAGCATGAACTGCTTGGAACTTGTATATAGAGGTGACTATAATAACAATAACTTCCATGGTGATGGGCTGGTCTATCAGAGTGAGACCTGAGCGATCTCTGCCATACCCATAGCTTACTCTGACTGTTCCTTTTACTTCTATATTTTCTAGATCTCAAGTGACGGCGTCTCTTCCGTGGATTGACCTCCCAATCTACCAAGATTGGAAGCTAAAGCGTCACATTATTCCTTTGCCCCTAAACTTTCTCTTCATAATTGCTGAGGGGCACAGGGCCCTGGGTGGGGCTTTGGTTTCCCGGGCGTTTACGCACCCTCTCAGCTCCCCGCCATGGAGTGGCTTCGGTCACCCAGGCTTTATTGTGGTCGGCAGGGAGGGTTCTGTGTTGGCGCTCGTTTATGGCCTTGGCCTTACTCGGGGCCTTGGAGCTGTTCGGCCAGGCAGCTTGGGGAACAACAACAACAACAACAACAACAACAATAACTTCCACCTAACTACTAATCTTTTTATTTTGCACAATTTCAGACAGAGGCTGCCTTTTTTATGTTAATATGGCGGCCGGAAATCGTTACCTTTGATTTTGATTAATTATCTGGTAACACCGATGTTAGTTGTCTCCTCGCATCTTTGCGTGCACCTTGTTTATTCTGTGGGTATTTATATACATGTTTTTATATTGTTAACTATATAACTTTGTATATCTATTTTTACATGTATGTTCAAACATGTGCGTATAACTATGTGCGTATCTAAGAATATTTATTGTGTTTTAGATACGCCATCATTGTTTAAATACAAAATAACTATGTTATTACGCTGCGTGAAATAGTGATCATTATACTAACATATTCTTTTCTTCTTTTGCAGGCTGCAAGTACCAAAATGGCAGAGTCTTCATCTAACAAGAAGTAAAAAACGGTGGATTTTCAACTATGCTTTATTTGCCAGTTGAGCAGCAAGCAAACAGATTATACAAACTATGTGCTTCGTCCTTCTTTGCCTTCAGTAGAGAAAGTAATTACAACAACTCATGTTCGATGTTCATATGGGGAAACAGAATTCTCTGCATTAAAGAATCGCATAAAAGGTTTGTCTGCCCATGAACTGTTACAGAATGGTGTTTCATACCACAAGACATGTTATAAGGATCTCACACATAAAACATGCATTGAACGAGCCAAGACCAGATATGAGAAAGGACAAGCGACAGGCAGCGTCAGTGATGTAAACCAGAAGACAAAAGGACGACCGCCAAAATCTGATGCTGCATCTACAAGTGCTTCCACATCACAGCGATCTACCAGAAGTCAGGCTTTCGACAAGGAGATGTGTGTCATTTGTCAGGAAGACAAAGCAGACAAATTGCACGATGTCTCAACTGAAAACATGGGAGCTCAGCTCAAAACCATTGGTCAACAAACAGACAAAAACTTTTGAAAGTCAGACTGAGTAATGTTGTAGGCTCATCTGGTCTTCTTACAGCAGTTGCTGAGGACATGAAGTATCACCTTCTGTGCTTAGGCCATGCAAAACGAGACATAGAAAAAGCTAACAGACCTCCAAAACAGCATGTTCATTTTGCACAGTTAGTGTCTGACCTGGAGATGCTCGACATGGTGGAAACTGAAATCAAAGACCCATCTAACAGTTCAGCTTTGAATATGAACGACATTGAACAATCATATGTTGGTTTGCTAGAAGCCAATGGGTTCCCTTTACCCGAAAATCTGCGATACAAACCATACTTAAAGCAACTGATTTTGGACAACATCGCTGATGTGCACTTCACCAGGCCTCCAGACAAAACCAAACCTGAGCAAGTACTTTCTACAAAAGCCAAGGAAACACTGTTAGCTGGTGCGTTGGCCACCGATACAAATGACCTAAGAGAAGATGTGAAAGTCCTTCTGAAAGCAGCTAAAATACTGAGAAGAGACATTGCAAGCGCAACCCCGTGGAAATTCGAAGGAACATTTGATAATTATGAACCACCTGCTTTGCTTCAACTCTTCTGCAAGCATGCTATCCAAGGTTTACATCAGGTTAAAACAATCAGCAGGGCCGAATCTATGAACCAAAATGCATCTGTGCTGGCACAACATTTCGTATGTGCATACAAGTCTGATCGGCAGGTCACCTATGAAACAAAAAATTAAGATGTCGCTTTCAAACACCGCACTGAGACTCCCCTTACCGTCGGCTTAGCTCTGGATGTGCACAAAAACACCAGGTCCAAGGCCCTTGTGGAGACATTAGGCAAACTAGACCTCACTGTCCCGTACAACAAGGTAATGGAAATAGAGACTGCTTTCGCAAATGTTGTTCTTGAAAGGATGAAATCCATGGGAGGAATTTATCGACCACCTTGGTTGGTTAACGACATGTTTGTTTGGTTTGCACTGGACAACATAGATTTTCTCGAATCCACGCCTTGTGGTATGAACACACTCCATGGCACTGCCACCGCTGTATATCAGACTGCATCTGACAAATCCCAGCAACACCACTTGATATCGATCGGTCATCAAGGTCTCAACATTAGAGGAGGCTGTTCCATGTGAGATATTATCATGTGACAAACCAATACCAACAAACAAAAAGTGTGTTTGCACACTGAATTACTGCAAGTCCAGCTCACAGCCAAACAAAGAGAAGGATATGGCATGGATTATTGGCTGTTTGGACTTCATAGAAAGTGAAGTACAAGTAAAATCAAGCTCTACTTCTCCAGGAACATGGGGCGCCTTCAACTCTCTGTTGTCTCCATCTGGTTCCAAGACAAACTTGTATCACCACTAATACGATTGCCACCAACAAAGTACGACACCCTGTTCACAGGTCTGATGAGAGCACGTGCTATCGCCACTCATGCCATGGGACCAGAATCTATCACAGTCGTGACTCTTGATCTTCAGCTATACGACATGGCCATGAAGTTGTGGATGGAGCGTGAGGACATCAAGAAGCAGTTCTTGTTTCGACCTGGCGAGCTGCACATCGTCTTCTGGGCACTGGCTACCTTGGGTAATTATGTGGAAGGGAGTGGTATTGACCAAGCATGGGTCGAAGCTGGACTTTACTCACCTACAACCGTAACACAAATACTCAACGGAAAACACATGTATCGAGCACTGGAAGCTCATACAGTTACCTTGCCTGCTTTGTACAGTTTGTACTTCCGAAAGTTCCTGCAACTTCAGCCTGATGAAGAAGCTTTCTTGAAGGAAACATCCACTCTTTTGGGAGAAGCCTATCAGCAAGACATCAAAACAGACTCAGGAAGCAGACACAAACTCAGTGATGCCATTATAAAAACAATCGAAATTTTCGAATCCAGGGACATCTTCCAAAAGATCAAACAATCTGAAGGCACTGCAAACAAGATTCAACATTTCATCGGAAACTACATGAAGCAGTTCGAGACCATCCTCCAATTTGTTCGAGCGACCAGACAACGAGACCTATTGCTGCACATGCAGAGTCTGGAATCACTCATGAAGTACTTCTTTGCCCATGATCATTTAAACTATGCACGCCTTCTACCACTGTACATTTCTACGATGCAACAAACAGAAAAGCAGCATCCTGAGATCTGGGCAGAGTTCATGAAAGGGAACTTCTGCGTCACCAAAGGTGTTGCTGGATTCACATCAATAGGCCCAGACCATGGGATTGAACAAGAGAATCGTGAACTCAAGGTTATTGGAGGCATAGTTGGAATCACACAGAATGAAAAGTCACTGGACAAGTACTTCCTTATTGCACCTGAACTCTCAAACATATAACATGAATTTGAGAAAAAGTACTTCACTGGCAGCAAGGCGAAGAGAACACAGCACCATGAGCTTACAGGGGGAAAGCTCTCCCGAATAACACAAAATGATGTCAAACTCATTGCAGTATTTCACGAGCATGGAAACCCATTTGAATCCGCTGATGAGGATGAGATCTACAACCTGCTCACCAAAGCAGTTATGAATGAAACTAATACCAACGACATCCTTCGGCGTGATGAATTGGGCAACAGATGTTTGAAGGTTTCGTCACTGAACACCTAACGGAAGGAAAACTTTCTGTGTGGGACAAAATGACCAAAAGGAAACTGGGTACCTTCAAAAGTGCCAATGCAACGGCAGAAATCCGAATGGGAGAAAAGGTGGTCAAAATCAAAGAAGAGCGAGGACTGTTGCAACGGTTCATTGTTATTTCAAGAAGTCGACCAGAGCTGAATCTCAAGGAATACATCGGAACTTATTAGTTTGGTGTGGTGCCTCGATCACTATTTGCTTCAGATGGATCCCTCCTGCTGGCATATGATAAGGAATCAATACTTCATCATCTTGAGAAGCTGGACAGTAACACACAACAGCTTCAAGCTGACAGAAATGAGGCAACTGGAAGTGAGCCATCTGATAACCAAGCAATCCAAGTACCCTTGCAGGTGGCAGACACAGCAGTGGAACATACAAATGTTGACCCAACAGATGAATGGTCAGCACACCGAGTGATCATTATTGATGGGATGGCTGTGGTAAATTCAGTTAGCAAAACGGAACAAATGAAAACATGCCAAGACTTTGCAGATGCCCTTCTCCAGATAATCTGTAAACATGGCAGCACAATATGATGAGGTCAGATTGGTGTTCGACCGGTACATCAAAACATCGCTCAAGGAACAGATGAGGACAAAGACGACCAAGGGAAAGTCAACATATTACCACGTGAAAGACAACACTTTAATCCAAAATATTTCCCTGAAGGACTTCTTATCAGATATCCGCACCAAAGGAGAACTGACCGAGTATTTGGCTGACAAAGTTGTATGTCACAGCAAGAGCTCCAACAACAGACTGAAAAAACTTATGGTGACCTCAGGAACACAAACCAAGGGCAATGTTGATATCCCAGACTCGCTCTTCACTCACAGCCAAGAAGAGGCAGACACTTTGCTTGTACTGCATGCTCTAACTGTTCTCAATGAAGCAGAACTTGTTGTCAGTGCCCCAGACACAGACGTCTTGTTGTTGCTTGTCTACATGTATCCAAACTTACCAACGTCTACAACCTTCCTTACGGGAAAGGGCAGGCTGAAGAGGCACATTTCTGTGCGGAGCATATACAACAACTTAGGACCAAAGCGCGCTTCTGCACTGTTAGGTTTTCATGCTCTGACAGGTTCCGATATGTCTGGTAGATTTGCTGGCAGAACCAAAGACTCGTGCTTCAAGGCATTTATGTCTTGTGATGATGAGATCCTGGATGCACTAGCAATGCTCGGGAATGACATTGATCTGCCCGCTGATGTATGCTCTCAGTTGGAACGTTTTGTCTGTATTTTGTATCTATCCAAAATCTACACAAAAGTGAATGAGCTCCGTTGGTTCCTCTTCTCAAATCGTGCAGCCGATGGAGAAAACCTCCCACCAACTTCTGGTTCACTGGACTTACACATTCGTCGGGCACATTACATATCCATGATTTGGAGAAAAGCTTGTGAAACTCACCCGTGCCTCCCAGCACCAGCTGCATTTGGTTGGACATTTGATGCAGGTTCAAGTCACTTCTCTCCAGTTCGCTGTTTGAATCCACCAGCTCCTGAAGCAGTATTGCACCTCATAAAGTGCGGGTGCAAACGTGGATGCGAAGGAAGGTGCAGCTGTCGCAAGAACAATATCCCATGTACGGAAGTTTGTGGATGCTGGGTTTTCAGCTGCAACAACAAAACTGTCCAACCAGGGATAAATGAAGACTGTGATGATTGAGGTGTTACTTTCTATGACATTCACAAAATAATAATTCACTTGATATCCATTGCTAAACGTACTAAATGAAAAACGATTTAAGAGATTGAACAGTAATTCAAGTATTTCATTTTATTTAGATCTGTTTGTTGGCTTGTTAATTATGTATTCTTTGTGAAAAATACATGTCTTTAAATAGATACTTGGTTTGTAATTACAAAATCCTGTTGGCTTGGTAATGCATGCAAAGGGAGAAGGTATAGCTTACATTGCGGGTGCATGGTGGCCATTTTGGAATTTGGCATGTAGATCATACATATAACATTAATTTGATGATTCCATTATATTCCTGGTCTCAGAAAACATATATTTAGACACTTTATTTGTAATTGTATCACGTGTACTCGCGAATGATATTCGCATTATTAGTGTTCGGCGGCCATTTTGGACACCATCTTGGATTTCATACCCTTAGAATGTTCCGAAAAAATGCCACCCTAATTTTTGTTAAAGCTTATGATACCTTCTTACCAAATCAGGTGAGTTTTTGCTTTTAACAAAAAAAAATACACGAAATTGCAAATATGCCTACACTATATACCGTACATTAAGTAACCTATTGTGTTTTAGATAGTCATACTTATTTGTTCAGTGAACGCTCGGCTTCCTTTTATATTAACTTTCAAAATACGTTTGTATTTAGCTTAGGAAGGTATTTGATTGTCAGAGGGTTAATTGAAATACATTTTACCTAATTCCCAGACATCCTTCTAAACCTATAAAAAGTCATATCATAATAGTCAGAAAACGGCTTAAGTATTTGTCATCGTCCACTGAAAGTATTAAGACTTTTATACATTTGAAGGATTAAAGCATTTGACAATGACGGTATAATATCAAATTAATAGGAATACTAAATGACTGATATTGAATTTCGATGAATTTCTAGAATATTTAAGCCAGATTATAAATATGTATACACTATTATATAATCTCTCGACCAATCTCAAATTAGTTTATACTTTTGCTGAATTCGTACGTAACTTTTGTATACATTACACCAAGTATGCTAATAGGTATTCCATATCTTCCCTGGATGGTAGGTAGGCTTCCCTACATCAAAGAGGAATTATACAAATACAATCCCGAAAGTAGATAGGACTGTGTGATTTATTAAATTATATGGAATAAATTTGCATTTATGTGTTTACCCTTGAAACAATAGAGGGTGAAAGAATGCCGGAGCTATAGATCTATGAATAATATAAGAAAGTGGGCTTCATGAAACAATGAATACAAAGTACGAAAATTCGTGTATTGAATTATAATTGCATACGAAATGTAGACAACAGAGTTCATTCATGTATTATGTATATCAATTACTTTAAACGCAGATAGAACCCTGAGAAAACACCAAGTGGTCTATGGTTACAAATCCATGCTGAACAAAAGGTTTAATAGATTCAATCACCAAAGAACCGGTACATTTGTTATTGAAAGATACGGAGTGAAGTCAATTTATAGGAGAGGGCATATTCAATCTCTCTTCTGACAACATTTTCCCAGGAATAATAATCAACAACAATACTGACAATACTACTAATAATAATTGCCTTAATAATAATATAACTACTCCAACTATTTATAATAACACCATCAATTTTACTATTTTTGGCAATAATTAAAATAATAATGAGAGTAGGTGCTGTTAACCCTGGTAATCAGTTGACTTCAGTATTTGATGTATTCAGATTACCGCCATATGATTTTAAAATACTCAATACTTTGGTCAATATAGTCAAGTTTATTGCGAAGGAGGGACAAATTACTAGTAATATTTATGGCGGATGAATCTCTGTTACATCCCGATTCTGCTACATCCCATTATAGACAATCTCTCGGTGAAAGAGCCCACACAATCGGTAACGGAAATCCGGCAGGTTCACTTTGTTTAATTTAGCTCTGCAAACAACTACGGTATTAGTGTTCAATGTTGTGGAGGCAGCCACTTAGAAGGAGTAGAACCACAAAGGTTACGGAGACGACAACATTTGCAGTGCAAGAGCCACCACAGTTGATAGCGGAAATCCAACAGGTTCACTTTGTTCAGATCGTTCTTTGATTTTTCCTGAAATAATTTTTGCTTTTGTGGCCAGGGACCTTCAGAATGTGCTGAGCGCAAATACTGTGGTAATCCTCTCGAGTATGGAATCATACATTCCATATCCACATGCAATTCAGTTCAGTCAGTGACAGGAGGAGGTTGTGTTAATCTGAGTTCCTGCCCGGACCACCTGCTCGTGACCCAGTGACCATACGCACCTACCTGTGTTTGGAGGCAGTGCACTCGTGTATATATACAAGTGTTTTAGCTCAGTTTTTAGCTGTTAGTTGACTTATTTGTTTTTGTTTTCTGTACTTAGTTGTTTGCTCCTCGCTAAGCTTTTTGGGATCATGTCAGGTATGGAGTGCGAGTACTTTACTGAACTGTATCATCTTATTCTCTAGGTAAGGGAAGAGATGGTTGTGGTGAAGGAAGAGGTCTTGGCTCTAAGGAAGGTTAATGTTAAACTTCAGAGGGAAGTGGATTTGATTAAAGACGAAAATCTAGCTTTCAAGCTTAGCCAAGAGGAAATTAAGTCGAGTAAGGGGAAAAGGGGAGGAAGTTGATGAAAAATTGTATTCATGGCAGGTTGTTAAAAATAAGGGTGGGAAAGTCACACTCAAGAAGCAGGATAGTAGAATAGGTATGAGTGTGACAAATACATTCTCTCCTTTGCGAGACGAATATGAGGGAAAATATAGTCAGGGTAAGGGAGGGTTAGCCGAAGTGCCTGCCGCCGACTCAGCTCCAACCGCTGACGCTGTGCTACCTACCACCACCACCCCCACCACCACCACCACCAAGGGAGCTTCTGCCACCACCGGGGGTTCTCCAACTGCAGCTGTTGGATCCTCCCGAGGGAAAGGTAAGTCTGTGTCCCGAGAAGGTAAGTCTGTGTCGATTGTGGGCGACTCCATGGTAAGACATTTAGTTAGGGCTACCCGCACTAAACTTAGGAAGGTTGTGTGTCTGCCTGGCCATGGAGTTGGGAGGGTTTTTAGAGAAGATGGACCACATCTTGGAAGATAGTGGAGATAACCCCATTATCTGTATCAGTGCCGGGAGTAACGATGTTGGTAAGGGTAGAAGTGAGGAACTGCTGCAGCAGTATCGGGATGTGTTAGATAAGGTTAGGATGAAGGGAGGGATCCCTGTAGTACATTGATCCTAACCCAGAAGAGGAGTTCCCAAGGAATGGACATCCAGGGCGATTGGTGTCAATTGCCGGTTGGAGAAATATTGCAAAGAAAAAAGCAATACCATTCATTGATAACTGGGATAGTTTCTATGGGAGAGATGGGATGTACGCAAGGGATGGGGTTCATCTTTCACGGTTAGGGGTTTCCACATTAGCTAGTTCTTTAGATAGG
Organism: Paralithodes platypus; assembly: GCA_032716605.1. NCBI lineage: Eukaryota > Metazoa > Arthropoda > Malacostraca > Decapoda > Lithodidae > Paralithodes > Paralithodes platypus. The sequence continues at coordinate 45,640,106 of CM064485.1, forward strand.
GTGGTTGTGGGGTTTTGAACAGAAATATTGAGAGTGTAAATGAGAGGTTAAATGGAACAATTTTAGCATCAGGCGAAAGCGATAAGGATATTCAGTCTCATGCTAAAAATGATGGACTATATTGCAAATGATAGTAGGATGGTGCAACGGAAGATGGAAATGTCGTTAGAAATAAAGGTAAATTAGGTATAAAGAAAAGAAGTAAATTGAGAGTATATTACACAAACTGTAGGAGTCTATGTAACAAAATGAACGAACTTAGAGCCCTTGTTAGCAAAGAAAATATAGACATAATAGCGCTAACTGAAACGTGGATTAATACAGAAACCAGGCCTTTTTTTAGCAGAATTTGATATACCGGGATATAGTTTGTTTAAATATGACCGAACAAGTAAGAGGGGTGGCGGTATAGCAGTGTTTGTCAGGAGTACATTAAAAAGCTGTATTAAATCAGGTATTAGACTAAATAACGATAATGAAAGTGTTTGGGTAGACTCACGAAGGTAGTGAGACCATAGTTATTGGAGTTATGTATAGACCGCCAAATATGAGTAGAAATGACGGAACGTCATTATGGGAGGAAATTAAATGGCATCAAGGTTTAGCAATGTGTGCATTATGGGGGATTTTAATTTTCCGAATATAGATTGGCAGCATCAAATAGGAGACTCTGATTCTGAGGAGTTTATAGAGGTAGTACAAGAAGTTTTGTATTTCAATTCATAGATACGCCGACTAGAGGTAATAATATTCTCGATTTAGTTTTCCATAACAATGAACATATGGTAAATAATGTAGAGATAGGGGACCACCTAGGAAATAGTGACCACAATTCTGTGTATTTTAATATACAATGGAAAGGTAATACCAGAGAGAATACAACATTAATACCTGACTTCAGAAAAGCCAATTATGATGGGTTAAGAAGAGCCCTATTAGCGGACCCTATGGTCAAAAAATTAAGTCGATCCAGGTGTCCAAATGAGTGTACCCCTTCTCAGGCACCTGTCATCTTAAGTCAGGAAGAGACGTCAACCTTGGTAGATACATACAATAATTTTATCGAGTCAGTATTCAATGCACAAAATAAATACATCCCCAAAAGAAAATTTAGATCACCACAGAACCAACCCAAATGGATGAATAATAGACTATTAGATCTTCTAGGACAAAAAATAGGAATATATAGAAAATTTAGGAAAGGCGAAATTCACCTACTTGCTTACTATCAGAATCTATCAAGACAGGTAAAAAAGGATATTAGGAAAGAAAAAATAATTGATGAAATTAAGGTTGCCAATGAATCAAAAAATAATCCTAAAGCTTTTTACCAACTATATAAATCCAAGGTTAGAGATGTAATTGGTCCCCTTAAAACTTCGATAGGAGAAATTACAGAAAATGATTTAGAAATGTGCAGTACATTAAATAGTCAATTTCTTACCGTTTTCACTAATGAAAATTTGGCACAGTTTACAGAAGTCCGTAAGGTATATAGCGATATTATAGAAAATAGGTTAAGTACGGTTACTATAAGTAGAAATGATATGCTTAAGGAAATTGACAGACTGAAACCTCATAAATCGCCTGGTCCTGATGAGGTATATGCTAGAGTATTAAAAGAATGTAGGGATGAGTTAAGTTACCCATTAATATTTGTATTTAACAAGTCATTAGAAACAGGTATAGTTCCAGAAGCTTGGAAGCTTGCAAACGTAGTTCCGATCTTCAAAAAAGGTGACAAATCAATAGCATCCAAATTACCGTCCCATTAGTCTTACATCAATCATAGGAAAGCTACTAGAGTCAATTATTGCTAGTACAATTAGAAACCACTTAGATACATTTAATTTAATAAATTCTTCTCAGCATGGATTCACTCAGGGACGTTCTTGCCTTACTAATTTGCTTAGTTTTTTCTCAGAGGTATATGAAGCAGTAGATAATGACAAGTCATATGATATAATATATTTAGATTTCAGTAAAGCTTTTCGACAGAGTCCCCCATGAGAGATTGATGAGAAAGGTTGAGGCGCATGGAATAGGTGGGGCATTGGGATGGATGGATTAGGTCATGGCTAATTGGTAAGGAGCAGAGAAGTCAGCATAATGGTACGAAGTCAGAATGGGGAGCAGTCAAAAGTGGTGTCCCCCAGGGATCTGTATTAGGTCCTCTGTTGTTTGTTATACCTTGATTTAGGTATAACTAGTAGGATAAGTAAATTTGCAGACGATACCAAAATGGGGAGAACAATTGAATTCAGATAGAGATATAGAGTGCCTCCAAAGGGATCTAGATACCTTAAACAAATGGTCAGTAAATTGGCAGATGAAGTTTAACATTGACAAATGCAAGGTATTAAAGATAGGGAAGATGCATACAAATGATAAATATAAACTAGCTAATGTGGAATTAGAAAACTCGAATTGTGAGAAAGATCTAGGTGTGTTTGGTAGCAATGATTTGAAGCCTAGAAAAACAGTGTATAAGCGTTCGAAACAAGGCAAACAGGATTATTGGGTTCATCTCTAGGAGTGTGAGTAACAGAATGCTGATGTTATTTTAAAACTTTAGTTGTCATTAGTGAGACCCCATATGGATCATGCTGTTCAATGTTGGTGTCCTTATTACAAAATGGACATAGATTCCTTGGAGAGAGTACAACGTAGAATAACAAAAATGATCCATAATATTAGAAATCTTCCGTATAAAGAAAGGTTGAAGAAATTAGGCTTACATTCGTTAGAGAGACGCAGAGTTAGAGGGGATATGATAGAGGTGTTCAAGTGGGTTAGTGGGATTAATAAAGAGGACATGACAAATGTACTAAAGCTCAGTGATAGCGAAAGAACTCGTACCAATAGTTTCAAATTAGATAAATTTCGTTTCAGAAAAGATATAGGCAAATATTGGTTTGGTAACAGAGTTGTAGATGGGTGGAATGGACTACCAAGTGCTATAGTGGGATTAAAAACGGTAGGGAGCTTTAAGATAAAATTGGATAAGCATATGGACGAGAAGGGTTGGGTGTGAAGGGGGATCAGCCGGGTTGGGCCAATCAGCGCTCTGCAGACCCCCGTAATACTGCGTTAATCTCTAACCGTTTTGGTAAGATGATCCTCAGGGTATTAGAGTGTTGAGCCTATAATTGGGCTTTGTAACTGGGGTTGTGTGGGACAGGGATCTGCCTTGCTTAGGCCAATCGGCTTTCTGCAGACTCCCATTTTATTATGTTCTTATGTTCTTATATTCATACTCTCAAACTAACTCTCATAAGTCTTGGTTGCTCACACTCTCCACAATGTGGAGGAGGCATTCAAACAGTACCATTGCTTTCAAACTCAGGAATCTCGTACTTTTTTATGTTCCCCAAAATCAAGCCAAATTTAGTCTTCGACACCAAAAAAACCCTTTCATCAATAATAAATGTTCTGAACTTTCAGCTCAAGCTCTTTCCAAGCTTTCTGGCATCCACCCAAAATTCTCCCCAACAATTTAACTTCCTCATCTTTTCCTCCTCTTTTCCACACTGACAGTACTACTGCCACATCTTTTTCTGACGAAGCTGAACTCTTCGCTCAAATTTTCGCTAAAAATTTCCACCTTGGGTAATTCCAGTGCTGTTTCTCTCTATACACACCCCTCTCTGTCACTTATGCCTAATATCATAATTTATTCTAAGAATGTGCATCTGCCCTCTCTGGGCTTAATACTAAGAAGGTGTATGGACCGGATGATGTTCCTCCTGTTGTACTCAAACTCTGTTCTTCCGTGCTGGCTTCCTTCCTGGGCAAAATCTTTCTCCTTCCTGGGCAAAATCTTTCGTCTCTGTCTTTCCTTTTTGCTGGAAGTTTTTCCTCATTCACCCAAGGAAGGGTAACCACTCACAACTCTCCAACTTTCAGCCAATTGCTTCACTATAAGCATCTCTAAGATTTTTAAATTATTCTTAATCCATTCAGTACCAATGCCTTCCTGTAACTTGATTCTGGCTACTATTAGACCATTGTATTCAGTTTTAAAAAAAAAATCCAGCAATGTACAGGCTTCGAACTATCTCACTTAACCCTCTTCGCTACCACAGATCCGTATTAAGCTGCACATAATTGTCTAAATATAGTTAGAATAAAATATAAAAGACGTCATCGGTACAGAAGGGGTTAATTCAAAATTTCTTGAGCATATATCTTCCCATAATCTACTTTCAGATCATGAGTATGGGCCACTCTACTGGTGATCTACCTTATTTGCTAACTCTTGATCATCCTCCTTTCAGGACTTCGTTGAGACCTTCTCTATTGAGGTCAACATACTGAAAGCCTTCCATAGAGTCTGGCACAACCCTCAAGTTTCTAAACTACCCTCCTTCGGTTTCTATCCCTTTATCTGTACCTATATCGCTAATTTCCTTTCTGGAAATTCTATAGCTGCGGTTGTGGACGGCCATCGCTCACTTCCTCAACTTATCAGTTTGGTGTTCCTCCGGGGTCTGTCCTGTCTCCAGTTCTCTTTCTAATATTCATTAATGATCTCCTCAACTGTACCTCTACTGTAGTCCTATCCACTCATATGCTGGTGACTCTACTTTACACTATTCAACTGGTTTTGTACAACGACTCAGCATGCAATCACTCCAAAACTCACGTGATTAGGCAATAGCATGCCTATTTTCTGATCTACCTACTATTTCCGATTGGGAAAGGGAATATCTTGTTACTTTCAAGTTTCAATGCTTCCAGAACCCAATTTCTTCTTTTTTCCATCACCATCCTTCACACAAATTGACTTTATTCTTTAACTATGCACATATCAATCCTTCATCTTATGTCAGTGTTTTTGTTGTCTCCTTATCTTTCTTTGAAAGATAATAATATCACTCTTTGCTAAAATAGTTTCCCAGAAGTTAGGTGTGCTCAACCGTGTTCACCGACGCACAGCTTCTTGCTCTGTGTAGGGGCACAGTGCGCCCATGCCCATGTATCGAGTATTGTTTTCACGTGTGGGGATGTTCCACCCATACCGCACTTCTCGAAAGGGTAGAGTCAAAACCACTTTGCCTCATCAACTCACTTCCTCATACTAGTTCCCACAGTCTCTTTCTACACACTGCAATGTTGCATCTCTTTCTCTCTTCTATCACTGTTACAACAATCAGTGTTCTTCAGATCTCTCTCCTTTGCATACCCCTTACGGTGAGTGGTAGGCACCCGCCTTTCAACACTCATATTCTGTCCTGCTCTCCAGCCCAAGAATTAACAAATTTTCTCATTCTTTCTTCAATTTAACAAGTCAAATACTCTTCAATCAATCTTTCCTTTATCTATGTCTTAGACAACTTTTAACTATGGTTGTCCAGGCATTTTGACTCTATGCTTCTTGAATTTTCTCTCTGTCACTCTCTCAACTTTGGGGGAGACACTTATTACAGGCAGATTTGCATCATGAAAAAAAAAGACAAGAAAAAGAAAACGGAATGGAACCACAAACTATAATTTATGCTACAGCCCCTCTCCAGCAAGGCGGGCTAACATCTAGCTAACCATTTCATATTATATTTAGTAGATAGAGAAATCCTACTCGTAGGAAGAATTCCATTCCATACCAAGTCGCAGGACCCATTGTTCAGAGTACACATACCCGGGGTGAGATAAAAATAATTAATTTGTGTAAATCGCATGTATTTGTGAGATATGCATCATATACTGAGTGTATATATATATATATATATATGTATCTATCTATATATCTATCTATTACCTGACGTCGTGATCCCCGAAGGTGTGGCCACGAACGAACCGCCCCCATGCACCTATGTCCTCAGTCAGTCGACGGCCCTCCCAACCAGCACCGCCTTCATCCATATACTTCCTCACTCCATCCTTCCACCTCTCTTTTGGTCTACCTCTCCTTCTCTGTCCTTCCACCTCGCTCTCGTACACCTTGTTAGTCATTCTCTCGCTTCCCATATGTTCCATATGGCCGAACCATCTCAAGGTGTTCCCTTTCACACTTTCCAGCACATATACCTCCACACAACACCTCCTAACTTCCTCATTCGTCTGTCTGTCCCTCCATGTAAACTCCACATGCAGTTCTCAAGTAACTAATTTCCACCCCTCTCACTCTTGGTCTGAGTCTCTTCTCAAACGTCCATGCTTCGATTCCGTAAGTCAGTGTCGGGATTACCACACTGTCATGCAAGGACTTCTTCACTTCCATACTGACCACCCTATTTCTTGTTACTGCTTTCAGGGTTCCTACAACCCTCTTCCCCTGTTGCACCCTCTCCCGCACTTCTTCATCCATAGTCCCATCTTTAATATATATATATATATATACTGTATATATTCTATCTATCTATTTATTCTGGCCCAATCCCCACTTTTCCTATTTTTTTTTTGGGGGGGGGGAGGTGGCCGACTCAAGACAGAGCAAGAACAGGGACAATACAAAACACAACACAAAACAACCAACACACAAAACAACCAACACACAAAACAAAACACAAATTCACACACATCTAGGTCATCCAGGAGAAGACCCAGAAACCAGGGTCACCAAGGCCCCTCCAGCACTCCCCCGGCCCCCCGGAGAGGTTCCGTTCTCGGCAGGCAGACATGCAGCGAATATATATATATATATATATATATATATACTATTTTTGTTTCTATGTGAGTGAGGGAGACAAAAGGCAGAGCTGCCTGTAGCAAGTGCCTCCCCATAGTTTAAAGAGTGACAAGGCCAAAATCAAGGGACGTTCGAGCCAAAATGCCAGGACAAACGGAGTTTGAAGCAATTTAACCCCCTCCGAGATCTTATATTAAATTACTTACGGGTTGGCAGAGTGCCCGGTACTTCCGCCACAACGCTCTTTCTTACACTGAGGGACCGGTAGAAGTCGGAGGTATTTGGGGTTGCCACAAACCGACAGATTCTGATCTAACTTACCTAACTTACTGAGCTCAATATGACGCAAATGCGTCATATAACTTACTAGCAGGGGTACCCGGCGTTGCCCGGGTAATCACCATAATCACCATCACTACTACCACCACTACTACTGCCATAATCACCATCATCAATCACTACTACCACAATCATCACAATACTACTACTACCATAATCACCGGCCTCGACATCCCTGTGCCTCATTAAATGGCGACCTCGATTTCGGCCGCTAAATGACCTCCGATTTTGGATCTGACCTCATCCGTACCCCCATTTTGGGGGGCTGCGAACAGATTTCGTTCCATACACCATTTCGATCGGAGGCCTCCTTCTGCCCCAAACGGCAATTTTTCCGATTTCGCGCCCATTTTCTCCGTCCCTTTCACCCTGGGGAATTCAATTTTTTCACTAAAACCTGCCTAGGGACCCCCTTACTATGCATACCAAGTATGAACGCTCTAGCTTAAAAAATGTGGCCAGCCATAAAGAACAGACAGACAGACAGACAATTGCAAATATTATATAGATTATTGAGCTATTTCACTAAGTTCATATGACGCGATCGCGTCATATGATATTCTTGGGCATACCGCCATATGACGCGATCGCGTCATAGATGTCGGAGGGGGTTAATTCATAGGACTTCCACCTTCCACCTCCCTCTCGTACACCCTCTTAGTCATTCTCTCGCTTCCCATACGTTTCATATGGCCAAACCATCTCAAGGTGTTCCTTTTCACACTTTCCAGCACATCTACCTCCACACCACACCTCCTTCTTACTTCCTCATTCGTCTGTCTATCCCTCCATGTAACTCCGCACGCACTTCTCAAGTAACTCATATCCACCCCTTTCACTCTTGGTCTGAGTTTCTCCACCAGCATCCATGCTTCGCTTTCAGTAAGTCAGTGTCGGGGTTACCACCACTGTCATGCAAGGACTTCTTCACTTCCATAATGACCACCCTATTTCTTGTTACTGCCTTCAGCATTCCTACAACCCTCTTCTCCTGTTGCAGGCCTCCCCTCACTTCTTCATCCATACTCCCATCTTTACTCAGCACAATGCCCAGATACTTAAATGAGCTGACAAATCTCCATAGCCTGACCGTTCAACTTCACCTCACCACTCTGTGGCTTCACCCCTTTCGAAACCATAACTTTGCTCTTCCCCGCATTTAGCTCCAGATTCCGTTTTTCGCACACTGTTTCAAACATATTTACAAGACAATGCAAATCCCATTCATAATCGCTGATCAGAATTGTATCATCAGCAAACAGCAGTACAGGTAGCTTCCACTCAATTCCCTCTCATACCAGCAATACACCAACATCCACTGCTCTTCCTTGTATTTCTTTCATGACTCCATCCATATATACAGTAAACAACCACAGGGACATCACACAACCCTGTTTCAACCCAACATTCAGATCAAAGAACTCGCTATGCTCATTCTCCACATGTATTGCCGCTTTTGCACCCTCATACATGCTCTTCACTGCTTTCAGCAGCTTGCCATCTACTCCGTATATTCTAAGTACTTTCCACATACCTTCTCTATTCACTCTGTCATAGGCCTTCTCCAAGTCCATAAAGGCAACACACAGTTTCTCCACTTATCTCTCCACAACACATTTCAGGGTAAAAATCTGATCTACACATCCTCTTCCCTTCCTAAAACCGCCCTGCTCGTCATCAATTTATCTCTCTGTTCGCGCTCTTACTCTCTCAATCACTACCATACTGTACACCTTCCCTACTACGCTTAGAAGACACATTCCTCGGTGGTTACCACACACTCCTCTTTCTCCTTTATCCTTATATAAGGTGACTATTATGCCTGTCTTCCAATCATCAGGTGCCCTCCCCTTCTCCCATGCTAGTTAGCACATTTTCTATACCCATTTGATCACTATCTCACCACCATACCTCAGCATTTCCCCACACACTCCATCTATTCCTGGTGCTTTCCTCATCTTCACTCTTTTCATGGCTTCACACACTTCTGACCTCCTGATCCCCACCTCCTCCTCCACTACGTACTTCTCTTCTTCTCCCACCCATACCCCATCCAACTGTGTTTGTTTGCGCTTCATTCCTTACATTCAGCAATTCGTTGAAGTACTCACACCATCTTTCGACTGTCTCTTGCTTCTCGGATAGCACTCGCCCATTCTTATCTTTCACACCCTTACTGTTTCCCTTGCTACCTTCCCTAACTTTCTTGTCTTCTTTCCGGAACAGTTTCTTACACTCCCTCCATTTTACACTCAGATTCCTTCCAAATTCCTCATCTACTCTTTTCTGACTTTCCTTCACCACTCTCTTTTTCTCCAAGTACCTCGCTCGTTTCTGTCTCTCCAAATCTTCATTCCCTCTACTACCCAACCACTCTCTATACGCTTTCTTGTCTTCCACAACTATTTTTACCTCTTATGTCCACCATGCTGTACCATTCACTCCCCTCCCACTTTTCCTTACTCCACACACCTCCTCAAATGCTGCACAGATCTCTTCCTTAAACACTTTGCTCAATCCTCCACTTCCTCCGTACCTTCCAGGTCAAACCTACCTAGTCGTCCTTCTACTGCTCTCATGAATGTTTCCATGATTTCCTCCTCCTGCAACCTCTCCACCCTCCTCGCCATTCCACCTTCCTCTCGCCTCCCTCCAGCTCTCCTCACCCACTTCTTTTGTATCCTAATTTTAGCTACTACTAAATAATGGTCTGACAGACTCCTTCCAATACCCCTATACACCCTAGCATCCAGTACAGATTTCTTCATTCGTTCATCCACACATAATTATATAGTCAATTTCGTTCCACCACTGTCATATCCTTCTTATGCCGCACCACTTTCCACGTGTACCTGTGTATCATTGTGTATATATATTGTAGTATTTATTTTCTAATTCTATGTATACTACTATGGTGGGAATAATTCAATATTTGTTCAGAAGTTCGTATCCTTTATTTAACAAACTCCCTAATAGTTTTATGTTCCCCTAGCAATTGATTCTCTGTTCGGGCCAAAATGAGTTTAACACTCAGATTGAATATTATCGTTGACCTACAATAGATTGTACGTTGGAACTCACAAGTTCCCGTTACCACCTATTCGGATACCCGCTGTTCAGGTGTTGACTCACTCCGACTTCGATCCAAAGGCACACACTTCTGTGTGTGTAGTCTCCAAAATAATATATCAACTTTACCGGGCCTCAATATGTCTAATCCAAAGACCAAGGCTTTAATGAATTTGACCGCTATTTACCTATCTTTAACACACTTACATTATGAATATTCTTATCTTTAACACAAATAAATCCGTAACCGTAGGCACCTACAGTAATATTAACCTTTGTTTTGCAATATCTCCACTCTGACTTCCTATCTGACAAAATAAATAAACTCAATAACACTGACACCACTTACTCAAATAATATATCTCATTACATGGTCCGATATAATCAATATTTCATAAACACCTACAGTATATTATCAATATTCATAACATAATACTCTATATATCATGATTACATAATTATCCTTAATGTTTAACCCTTAATTAGCGGCTCACCACATAAGTCGAGTTAAATAAAGCTGGACTATGTGGCGGCGCTCGACATAACTCGAGTGGCAATTTCAGCACGTAATGTTGCTGAGAGAGAGAGAC